>JAUMHL010000004.1:4963502-4974597 GCA_032362345.1 Sandelia bainsii
AGGTTATAGTGCATTTTAGGTTCATCCTGAAATTTCACCCGAAAGTCAAATATCCCTAACTTTTTGTGAGTAGTGTAAGTGTGTTCACATCAATCCAGCATTGACTGCGGACAATTACAGTTACTGTTGGTGATGATTAAAACTGTTGGATGGTGGCTCTTGATTGTGCACGATTCCCAGGAGGACAATGAAAAGACTTAATACCACATTATTTACTTTCCAGGCATATTTAATTGGCACAGTAAACACAATACAAAGTATTCAGTGTTCCAAAACACAAGCATGGGCTACCAAATGGAACGCAAACAAAAAAGTGCAAAACACACCGTTTGGTAGACCTTCTAAAAGAAAAGAAGTCTTACTTTGCAAAGCAGATAAAGTAACGGTAAGACTTTCAATAGTTAAAATAGATGTTTTCCTTTTAAATTTTAATATTTATATATTCATATATATTCTCTCTAATTCCATCGCACCACTTTCAACTGTACAGGCAGGTTATTCTGGGGCACTGACTGAAAGGTCTGTGGTGGTCGCACTGCAGGCAATCGTGAAGCCACTGCTGCCCTCGAAGTGGCGATCTGTGCCTCATCTCATCAATCTTGTCATTCGTAACTCAAATAATTAACAATTTAACAACCAAAAACAGTTTGTTTGATATCTTGACATAATTGCGTGATAGGTGGCAAAAAGCTTGATTCAGCAGGGATCTGATCATTCCTTCCATCAAGAGTTCACATCATCATTAAGTCCATCACTTAAGTGTTCATGATGTTTCGCAATGGCTTCATCCAAAACACAATGTAATTGTTACTCATAATTGCAGTTAAGGGAGTTTCGACTCATTCAGGCAGAATAAGCTACAAGTTTCCAGCTTAAAATAAAAACAGAAAGCAGTATCTCAACTCAACATCATCAAATATAAAACAAAAATGTTATCATGTACATTATGTGCCATTGAGAATGGGAGGGGGAACCAGTGGACATAAATTCTCATGTCTGACAGTTCTATGGTTATAAAAACTGTTATATTTGCCCCTAAACTTCTGAGATAATCGCATCTTAATCCTTTCACCATTTCACAGCTACAGTATCTATCATCAGCATCATTCTTTCAGTAATTCAATCAGTAACAGGTGGCCCAACGTTTCTGTCACATTTCAGTCATAAATTCACAAACAAATGTGAATCGCAGTATATTTTCATATACAGTAGACTTCAGTAGGTGGACGATAATAAAAACATGTGTAAATCATATCTTCATAGGTTTTATTTTTGGGTATACTGTTGCTTGGACCGAGTGGAAACATCTCCACAAGGTGATTAACTGTAAACTAACTACAACTTGCCTTAGACACTCTGATCAAAACATACAATACTAACATTTTTACATACATACTGTACTGTGAACTTACAGTAAAACAAATTCACAAGACATCCATGACCTACCTATGCAAAAGATCATTCAGTAAACAATGTTTTGAGCCCCTATTGTCCACTTCTGTCAGATTAAACTGGGAACAATGGGAGGAGATCACTTACTCACATGCTTTCTGAACCAACAACAGAAAATAGAAGTGTGTATTAAAAAAAGAACCACAGGCACCGAACCCAAACAGTAGCATTCAGGTTAATTCAAACAGTATGACCAGGCAATGAGGGTTAACTGAATCGAAAGGCTGGAAGCAGGAGGCAGGGGGTGCAAGCCGGACCAACACCCCCACCACCTGCTCCTAACTGCCAGCAGAGGGGCGAGGAGGAAGACAGGGCAAGCATGCAGCACACCACAACGCTGAGGGGCCCCTGCCCAAAGCTGTTGCACAATAGGGGAGCTCAAAGCAGCCAAGGGATAGCCTGAGCCACCTGAGGAGGGAAGGGCCATGGAAGTGACGGGGGGGTGGGGTGGTCAGAGAGAGGAACAGACACCAGTCGCAAGACAAGAATTGGTGAATGACAGTGATGGTGAATGACCCATCATTCATCTCTTTTCCCTCCAGCTGTTCCTGGATATGTGAGAGTGGTCATGGTGTGGAGAAACATTTGTGGGACATTGAAACACGCATAAGACATACAATACACACGGGCATTCAGCTCACACAAACGCGCATAAACCAGAAGCACATATAAAGACAGATGATCAGCACCTTCATTTGTTCCATGTCCAGTTGGGTAAAACCTGAAAATATGGAGCTGATTTTAGCGAGAGAGGTGAACATGAGGTTTTCACAGCCTCATTTGTAGGTAGATGAGCTCAGGATGATTCTCTTTTCAGTCAATGAGTGAGTTAGGAATTTTCGTGACACACATACACACACACACATACAGTGGTGGATGAAGAAGTCTAGTTGATCTTTTGTCCGTTGTCTCCTGCTGGTCTCTGTCCTGTCTCTGACCACACCGTGTGTGTGTGTGTGTGTGTGTGTGTGTGTCTGTGCAACGGGGGAAAGGCAAGGAGAAAGAAGTGGCAGAGCCAAGGTGGGGCATTTCAGAATGAGGACGCCAACAGCCACGTTCTTGACCGCGCATGGTGCAAGGGGAGTTAGTTACATTAAGAAGCAAAGCTTTGCTGAAAACAACATAAAGGCAAATTGTATAATGTGGTTGAAACTGCTGAATGAGTGTTAAGAATGGAAAAGTTGTAAACACTAAAATTTAGATAATTTCTCTTATTGTCGCTTCACACTGCAGATTTCTGCTGACTAAGAGCAACACTGCGCATAATGTTTGTTTTTTTAACGGTTTGGAAACGCATTCTAATTGGCCATCTCACTCTTTTAGATTCAGGTCGTCTTTCACTTTCTGTCTCTGACTCTGTGAGAGTGTGAGGAACATGGTGGTTTCTCCGAGGCTGCTTGCCCTGCCATTCCTCAGCCAGCCTCACAAGTTTAGGAATCTGCAATTCAAAAAAATACAACAAAAATACAAATGACAAAAAGCAAAGTTAGATGGCTTTAAAAATATCTAGCAATAAAAGTATAGCAACCCAAATATTCAGATGACGAGAGAAGGAAAAATACAGTATATGAAACTACTTTAAACTGACAGACAACATTGCGGTGTCAGATGCTCATACTGCATGTGTGGAAGACCTCCATTAACTAGGCCATTTAGGTTATTCTATTCTACTTTTCATCTGACTTTAATACATGTTAGAATGCAGCCACTACAATTTGTCAAAAGATGCTGACGTCATGTCATGACAAGTGCAAAAACACCACAAATGTGTCAGCGCGTAGCACGTTTCAAATGCTTTTGAAATTACAGCACTGACTTACTGTAAAATGACATCCTGCACGAATCTAACACTGTGTCAGTAACAAGACATCAAAGCTGGGGAAGTGTGAAAGGAAGTTAAACGAGGGTTTGTGCAATGAGTTACAAAACAGGTGATTTCTTAGAAAGTTGCACAGAATATCTTGTTGTAGCAGTGAAGTGAAATGACACAGAGGCCATACACGCCATGCTTTTAGTAAATGCACCATTCACAGAGGTGCAGCTGAGAGACCCATGCAACAAACCGCAAAGCTTTAAAGTCGTGACCAGCTCCCTCCCTCAGCTCAAATAACTTAGTACAGCTAATTCTCAGTCCTTTATTCCTTTAGCAATGGCCTGAAAAAAAGGGACCAGAACAGCCCAACACTATCATTATCAAAAGGTGGATTAAAAAAGAAAAAAACATCGTAAGGGGATTATCAGTGCTTAATTTAATCAATCATTTTATAAAATTAACCCTAATTAGGGAATTATAATTACTTTCACAACGTTTTCTTATGTTGTAACAGCACTATGATTAATCTACAACATGCAACACTTGAGTGGGTGCAACTTTTATTTCCTTTTTTTTTTTTTCTGTTTAACCTACAAAAATATCTTTTCATATATATTCATAATTTACAGCATATTAAAATTACATTTACATGATTGCACATCGAGCATGCTTTCCTTTTAGGAACAAGAAGTGACCAGCAAACAATAACTTGTGTTATGATTCAACTTTTGCTTAATGTTCGTTGTCACTTCAGGTGGTGCGTACGTACGTTCACTCAGCTGAGTATGTTATCGCACTGGCTCAAATGTTTGACAGAGGACGTAGATCAGACTTTTGATTAAAAGCATGGTGATTTGAGTGTAATACGGTAATATGACATTTCAAAGCTTACATACAAAAGACAATCAAGTACTGTTTGAAATATACATTAGATTGTTGTCAGTGTCTGTCCCATTCAGCTTTGACTGTCATGTTTTCTGTTTGTGTGATCACTAGGCGGCACTACAGTGAATAAGAGGTGAGGAGCTACAAGCTTCTTTTCACACACTTCTTGTACACAACATCTGCCTTTCTCAACTCTCATGCACTGTACAATGACACACACCTAGACAACTGTCCCAACTGTCATGAGGCACAGTGGACAAATCTGATTGGTCCTTCCCTTGGGAAGAGACATGAAGTCTGAGGGGGTATTCTCTTATCTGAGCAACCAATAACGGTCTTAAATCTCCATAACTTGCCCTACTCATGTAGCATGTGAATGAAAACTTACTGACTCACAGTAACAAAAACACACTTGTTGAGTTAAATGTATGTCATAGCACCTTTGGCATTAGTTTCCAAAAAGACCTCAACGTAGGATGTGGGGACGTATCCCTCCTCATCCTCGTTCCTGCGCACTCGTGTCCAGCCGTCTCCTTTGTCTTCTTCTATGACGTACAACAGCTCCCCTTCAGCCAAGGAGATAGTGCCCTCATTATGACCTGCGAGAGGGGGCAAACAAAACAGAAATATGAGGATAGCAGCAAAAGAATTTTACATTTTAGAGAAACTGCCTTCAAATAACTTCATGTACAGCTTAATTTGTAAACCAAATTTCCTCAAAGCTAAAGAGGAAGTAAAAACAGCTGGTATGTTATAGGAAAATACAAGTGACAGTCATCAGTGCATAGTAAAATGTGCCAAAAGCTGGGCGAGTATTTCTATAGAAGCACAGTATTCAAATTGTGTTTTGAGCCCTGCAGTGAGTATCAGGCTGTGCTGTCATAAAACTGATGGGCTGCAGGCAACACCATTCTGTGGCTCTGACCTACAGTACCTTTCAGCTGACCTAGCATACTTTAAAGCTGCTTTTATTCTTTCCCTCACTGGAGCAGAGAGTAGCTACATGCCTACTTCTGGGTCCAGCAGTTTGTGATTTAAACCACAGTAGTTTGGATATCAGTGAAGCAAAAAATGAACCTGACTGTTCTTCCTCATGTGGAAAACCATCACATGCTCACAGTCAATCATCCCTTAAAAAACTTATATTATTTAGCTGCCAAGAGTGTGATTCCTGATGGAAACCCCTTATTCAATTTTAAAACACAATAAAATCTAAGCATTGGTGGATATACATGTTTTGAATACACATCCATCCATACATTTATCCATCCATTATCTTCAACTTACCCTGTTAAGAAAGTGAATCAGGATCTTTACGTCCTCTCTCTGATTTGTACCAACATCTTTTGACAATTTGCCACATTTTGAAAATAATGTACCAGGGAAAAATAGACATCATTAGATGATTATACTTTTATCCACTCTCCTCCTGCACACATTTCCTGTGAAAGGTCACACTCCTACTTCTCTTCATTCAGAAGAAATCAGATGAAATTCCTCCACCCTGCAGTCAAAGAATCCAGGTCCCCGTTCAGTATGTTTCCAGAAATAACAGGATCTCACCAGCAGCAGCTGACCAATCAGCAAGCAAGCTTCATATTTTCAATTTCAACTTATGTGTATGTATATGTTTTATTTCAAACATGTGGTTGCTGTTACCTTCAAAGGGGTACAAGGCTTTGCAGGTGCCGATGGTGGGCAGGGTCTCCTCATCGTCAAACTCATCGTCAAACTCCGGCGTGGTAGAGGTGGGGACGGGGTTGGGGTTGGGGTTGGGTTTGGGGGTTGGGTTTGCTTTGACCTGAGTCTCTGAATTCTGCTCCTCTGTGTAGCTGCCATCCGGGCTGCTCAAGGGCCAACACACACAGAGTAAATATACTGTGAAAACATAGTAAGTTTTCAACAACTCTGGGACTTCTGTTTGTCAGAGTATACCATACCTCTCTCTGTCCTGTGCACAGTTGTTGCTCACTGTTGTGCTGTTTTGCGTCTCATAGATTCCACTCCTGCGGTGTGTATCACTCTTGGATGGCATCCTCTCCTCCACCTCTGCTAACCAACCCTGAAACGAATGCAATCATTATGCGCGTGTAGGCTGCAGCTTGTGCTTGTTTCCTACACAGTGACTTGAAATTCATTTCATGGAATTCTTTTCATCAGTGAATAAGACAGCATTTACATTGGGCAAAAAAAAAAGTTTATATGAAGAAACAACTCTGCCTTTTCCCGTTCCATTTATTTAGATGGTTAAATTAGGCCATTGTTCTCCCTGCTTGGAACATATGGCCAGCCCCTCCAGCTGCATCACATCTTCTCCTAATATGGATGTGCGTCAGGCTTCTCTGGAACAACCCCAGCTGTGTGGGCCTGTGTGCTTGAGCTCCTTATTATTTAGTGTCTAAGATAAACCAAACACGATAGCTTCGCCAACACTAACAGAACTGAGCTCTCCGACTTGCACTAAACCAACCTCAAATTTCTGCACTTCAGACTGGAGCTTCTCGATGTTCTGGCCTATTTCTGCTAGCCGGGGATCTACGCTGGCTGGGTCTCCCATTTGAGGGTTCTTCACGTAAACATCTTTCATCTTAGTTAGAGCATCCCTGGGGGAACAAATTATTATTATTAGTGTTTATACCATTATTGAATATTGAATATTAAAGGGGTATACACAAATATTGTTTGTCATAAATAGGAAAGAAGAGCTCCTTCATGCTAAATTTAAAACTAAAAATACCTCTGGTCCATCTCTTTTTGAATGTCTTTATTTAATTCATCTATCTTGCCCTGCAGCTTCTTCCTCCTCTGCTCTGGCGGCAGGTGACTAAAGTCCTCTGGTCCAGAACCCTGAGAGTACAAAAGAAGGGAAGAGAGGTAGGAAGGAGAGCCAAAAATGGGAAAAAGATGGAAAGAAACTATAAGATAAAGAACAGTAACATTTAAAATCTATTATTTATTGTGTTGCTGTTTTAAAAAGGATCTTGTCTAGGTGCAGTATCTCCCTTTGCTGTGAACCGTGACTCATGGATAAGTGGATAACAGCTCCACAAACGGATCTCTTGTTACATTTTAACCACATAATTCAAGCTGAAGGAGATACTGCAGCCACTCTCTAACACACACTCGCTGAGAGTTGGTCTGTGTATAGACTTGAGGCCTTACACCTATTCAGTCGCCACACCTTATCTGGTGCTTTCCGTGAAAGCATTGGAAATGTAATCAAGTATTGGATACATCCTTTTACTGCCCATATAGTGTTTCAGTGAGCTGCATAATGTGTCTGAAGCTGTTTGGCTATTCTCTGATAGATCCGTGTCTTCCTAAAATGGTGGTTGTGTGTGTGAGTGATTTTTTTGGCTTGCTAAAGGGTCATATTTCATGATGAGAAAGGTTCCAGTCAGTAACACTAAACTGACTCATGCTGCTCTGGAGTTTCTCAACTTTATGCAGACATATCAGTATTCTATATACTATACTTGAATGCTAGTTGGTCTAGTATTGAAGTGCAATTCAATATTACATAAATACATAATAAATATTGAATAAATAATCATATGAAGAGATGAAATGAACCAATGCATTGTGAAACAGTTGAACAAAATTGTAAAACCCAACTCATTATTATCAAATTTATTTGAGATAATTTACTTCCTGTTAGCTCAGTTGGATTATTACTTGGCTCTAAAGTAAAGTTAGTTGTCAGTAGCCTAACATATCTACCTGAACAGGAGGCACACAGAACAAAAGTTTTCAAACATGATTCAACTTCACAAGAAAAAGACTTCAAGGGTGTTAACTAAATGGTTTGTTACTTAAGGTGAACTTCCCCATTTCCAATAAAAATCAGCCCATTGCCACTTCCTTTATTTTCTATTGGAAGCTTCCACAAATGTAGTGTGGACCTAATGCAAGCCTGCTGATTGGGTGAGAGGTGAAGGGATGGGAACTAGTCACTCTTGACTGTTATAAAAGTGCAATTCTAAAAGGAAAAGCTGACTTTTTTTTAAATAAAAAAAATGTTTATGAGATAAACATGAACTCCACTACAATCCTGGTATTATAGGAATGATGAAATGACATTTCAAAAATAATGAGACATCCCATGATTTATTTGTCTATTTATACTAAATTATAGTATATTCATATAAAAGAGTTCCATTATGTCTAACTCCTTTTTATATTTAACCTGCTGGGACTCTGCACTGCACTGTTGTTTTAGTCCTGCAGTATCAATTAAACATTTTTTTTGCATGGACTGAATAGGTCAAGGCCTGCGATTGGATCTCATTGAGACTGGTCACAGCGACATCACAGAATATTTCTGCTGGAGCTACAGACTTGAGGTCAGGATTCACTGCACGAGTCACATTAAACACAGCGGCTAGGTTACCACGGCAACCTTACCCCTCCTCTCTGTAACAGCATGCAACACTTACCGGGCATGCAATATAACAAAGACCTGTCAATCATCATGCAAAGACATGCTCCTTCTTTTGTACAGCAGTCATGTATTAGTTCTTTAATTTATTTTGTACCCTTAGTTAAAGAAAAAGAATATCATCAAAAATGTAAATTAATTCTACATGATTAACTTTAATCATCCAAACTAAAACTACAGGCAGACATTGAGTAATGTGATGTTTGATGTATGACCCATTTAAGGTGAATATAAATTTACAAGTTGATCGTTCTACATGGATTCTGGCATAGATCTGCCAAAATAAAAACAAAACATAAGCAGAAAATATTGTTTTTCATTACAAAATCATCTTGAAAGAATAGTTTGACATTTTGTAGGTTTCGATATGTTTGTACACCAAATATGAAATGTGGTTAGCTTAGCTTAGCATAAATACTGAAATCAGAGGGAAAAAGCCTGTCTGGCCTTTATGCTAAGCTAAGCTAACCTTTGTATTTTCATATTTATGGTACAGACGTGACAAACTTTTAAGAAAAGCATATTTCCCAAAATGTCAAATAATTCCTTTACACTCCTCTTACATTTGTTTTAAACAGCATTTTACTGTACAGAGTTCATGCCACTGTATAAATGAAATGAAATGCATGCAGTGTAAGGACATGGGTGAGTAACTACTGTACTTAAGATCAGATTAGTATTTGTTACAAGGACATACAATTTGTCGAGACATTAGGGACTACCGGACAGACTACGAGACGAAAAGATAAAACATAGAGTAAATTTGATCACCTCAATGAGATTCCGGACTTGGGAATTGAGTGTGATCTGCACCACAGAGACCACAGACACAGTTTGGGAGAGACGTGACGAGAACACAACCACAACATAAAACAACAAAATAACATTCAAATGAGACAACGACATGATTCTGAGGTTCATCGTTGTGTCACTGCAAAAACTGAATTATCAGCTTAGATCCCCCCCAAAAAAAGAGCACAAAAAACATGACGGCATACAGAACGTTATTAACAATGTGTTACTAGGAGGACGTGACATGCGTGCTATGGTCATGCCGCTACAGTCGTGCGATTATACGGTCATGCTTACCAGCTTGAGAGAAAGCTTCACGGGGGAGAGGACAGAGAAATGGCGAGGAGCGGGAGAGAGAAAGAGACAACAGAAGTCAACATCAGGAGAATATTACGGCCATTTGTTTCATTTTCCTTTAAAGAAATAACAAAATTGACAAGTATTTTATGGTTAATGTTTTCCTTTTGCCAAAATTCACCATTAAAGGAAAAGAGGGGAGCTGTAAGATTTGGGTTTCTATACTAGTTATATCTAACAAACTCTTTCAGAAGCAATTGCAACTATGAAGCCCCCGCTCTTTTCTAATGTGGTGAAGTTTAACATCTCAAATACGATGGATTAATGAGAAATGGGAAATAGGTTGGCAAAACAGACCAACCTACTGCACAAGCATGATGTAAAGAATGAAAAAAAATTAAAGGGAGACAGGTGAAAATAACCATGAATAGAGGAAGAAGTAGAGGGAGAGAGGCTGAAACAGGGACGGATGTACCCTTTACTTCTTGATCCCTCTCTGATACTGTTACAATGACTTGCAAGTGACAGCAGAGGGCGCCAAAAGCATGTATCACAATACCAGATCCGTACGCTGACATGGAGGCAGATACTGTGCACACACAAGCTGGAGGGATGATTCAAAACCAAGCCATCAAAACCTGTTACCAACAATAATCAATATGCCCAGATCTGTAGTCCACTTTAAATTAAAGCAGCTGAATGAATGTAGAAAACAAGTAAGAGAAATCATGAACTAAGAAGTCAGTGGAAAAAAGCGAAACAAATATATGTATACATGTTTATTTCTGTCATTTGCTCAGTGATTCTTCAGAGGATGTGGTTAAGTTTTAAATACAAAGCGTAGAGTAGAGAGCAGATGACTTGTAATCCTGTTAGAGGCTCAAAGGCTGGTGCACAAAGGAGCTCTCCTCAGGTTAGTCCACTGATCAAGTCATCCACCTGCAATGGTCTGTTACGGCTATGACGTATGATCCAGCTCCTCACTTCCTCGCTACTAAACTAGTCATATATTTCCTGTGTGTAAGTTTCACTCACAAATCAACTTTCTGTAGAAGTATTAGCAATGAAAATGCTTCATAAACATAGGATCCAGGTAGGATCCTACTGTATTTCTGCATTTAGCTGGTGAGATGTGGACTATATATTTTTTCTAATGAGCATGAGATTTACACTGACTCAAAGCTTCAGAGGTATTTTAAGTTAGATTCAAAAAGATATTAGTTGTGTGGAATGCAGAGATGCACATTCTGTAACATGTTATGAAGTGACTGTACAAAATATCACTGGTAATAATAAAAGTACATTCACTGAAACAATATGTATAATAAAGAACCTGATCAAAACCAGCTCCCAATCCAGGTTCGGGAGGCAGACACCCTCTCTACCTTTAAGGCTAGGCTTAAAACTTTCCTTTTTGA
>JAUMHL010000004.1:4974697-5016237 GCA_032362345.1 Sandelia bainsii
GTAAAGTGCCTTGAGATGATCTTTGTTATGATTTGGCGCTATACAAATAAAGATGAATTGAATTGAATTGAATTGATCGTTTTAGCCCATTTTCAACATTTTTATATATACATTTTAAAATCACTTTCCATGCATCTACATTGTCTTGTCAATGCAGCAGTAAATTCTATTGCATGATTTCTCTGATGTACCTGTATCTACCTGCAGCAGTATGTCTTAGATGTCTAATAAATACAGGCCCTGGTCCACTGATCTACTCTTTTCAACCACCCGCACAGACATAGATATACAGGTATAGTATGATCCTCACAGACAGATAACATTGCTGCAGTATGGCACACCAGCACAGAGAAAGCGCTGGAGGGGTGAATTCTGGGTAATGTAGGCTAAGCCCAGATCCAAAGTGTGACCTGCACCTCTCCAAATGATATGTCAGCCCCACAGGGACATTTCAAGGAAGTCAAGGAATAGGTTATTGCTGGGTGGCGTAAAAAATCTCCTCACCCATAATACCCCACGTCCTTCGGTGCTTGTGACACTTTGTGAATTGACCCCTGACAGATGCTCAGTGAGGAAGCCCTGAAACAGCTGCAGGAAACAGCAGCACAACAATAAACCTCAAGCTGATGTGCGACATGCGGCCACTCATCCCAGTTCTACATGTTTCATGTGTTGTGATCGATGCAGAGCCAGACACAGACACAAGCCTCCTTCATGAGGAAATTTTGTCTCAATAATTATGACAACCAATCTCCTCTCAGAGACTGAATGTGTCACACATTGTTATTAATGAGGCAACTGCCTGTGTCCTACACGGCTCTTACTAATCACACACGTTCGCACATATTTTCCATTCATTCATGTTCTGTTCCGACCATACACCTGTCCACGCTAACAGAAACACACACAAACACACCTCTGATACTCACTGACGCCTGTGACACACACTTACAACATATTGCCTGGCTTCGAAAGCATATGTGGGTCGGCCCAGAGTCCTCTTCATAAGTTCTTTGTGACAAATGAGCGAGCGCGGCGATTGCTGCTGTAGTGGTTGTCAGAGAGGATACAGCTTTGTCAATGAGAACTCAGAAAACAGCACTGATGTCTTAAAGCTCTAATAATGTATACTGGTCTTGACTCCCAAAATACGCTTTCTGTTTTTCCTCCCAAACAACATACATACACACACACATACAGAATGACTGTAGATGGATTACACAGCTGATATGCCCCACAGAATGGTTCACCTGCAGGGGTGGACATGCCTCCACTGTGCAACGAAACACAACACCCCACCTCCACTGGCACAACTACCCTAATGTGACACTATGTTCTCTTTGCAGGTGGTAGGAAAAAAATAAAATTGTGTTGGGGTTTTTTCTGCAGCTGTACCACAGAATATACTTGAAAGTAGCTTTTTTATCTTGCTTTTGCTTAGTTAAATCTATCTAAATAAAGTAGTGATTGCCACTAAGAACCTTTTCCCACATAGAATGAAAATGTAATGCTTGTTTTATGATAATTCCAGCAAGAATATGAAAGATATTTAAAATATATAAGGAGTCAGTAAAATGTGGTCTAGACTTATTTTTTATTTCTCATTTTTAGTATTTTATATTAATTGACGCAATCTGTACAAACAAGTTAAAATGATGAATTCTATTAAGTTAATACAAAAATCAATACTTGTGCTTTATGACACAAGCTTTCAAGTTGCTACAGTTAACAATACTGACAGTGTTTGCAACAGGACTGAACGTCTCTCTGTGCAGACAATCTTCGGTCAGCTCAGACAAAAGAACATAAAATAATAACAATATTGCCTGTGGCAGGCAGAAGAAATCAGAAAGCCTCTGTAACATAAAATGATGACTGGGCTAATACAAAAAAAATCAAGATCAGGCAAGCTTTTGCCCTTCTGCTTTACATCTAAGGTCCTTTTGAGGAAACTGAATTAAAAGCCTTTTACAGACTCCTTAAGACCTGCAGATACCCTGAAAATAAGCTTGTCTTCTGAAAACGTCCATAGATATAATAGTACTGATGATAAAGTCTCAGTGCTAGTTAGCTTGGTATGACCAGATAGAAGCATGCATGTGTGTAAAAGAGCTGGGGAGATGCACTGACTCTACTAGCATCTGTTCAGAGGCATTAGCCCAGAGTGTGTGTGCCAGTGAGGCATTGTAGTCAGTGTCCCAAAAGGACTTATTAACCATGTACCTTCTGTCACAGTTTGTACATGTATAATTATATATTTATCCAGAAAAAGCAATTATTTTGTATAAAAATACTCTAAAGCAAACAACATCTATATACATAAAAACACAAACAGATGACTGCCATGAGACATGTAAAGGAGTACAGATTAATTAAATGTATGTCATTCGTTATGAAAGCTCATTAATCTCAGTGAAGTCTGATTCTCCAGTGGGCTTTATGCTCTAGTTTCTTGCCGTTTCTAACCTCTCAGAGCCTCCAAACCTGTATTCAACCTTATACTTGTGCTGTAAAATAGTAAGGTCAAAATTTGATCTTTTTAATCTGTGTATAGCTGAAAACAATGCATCAGATTTAACATGTTTTTACATTGCTCTTCTCGAGAGCTGTTGCAGCACTTCCGCTTTGAGAAATGTGCACTTCCTGTTAGTGCTGCCTGGTGCTAGACAAAAAAATCACACTTCCCTTTTTGTTCCTGACCTTCTATCATTTCCTCTAAGATAATCTCACACGCTACACTGTACTCCATATTGTTCTTTGGCCTTTTCATGTCATGTTAGCACCAATTCATGCCGGTGTTTTTACTTTGAGCATGTGCTGCCCTTTCAAAACATTAACGTCAACGAAAACTATTTTTGTGATATCCGGAAGGGACACGTGAGTTAACACCCATTCCTGAGGTCAGGGAGAGATGGAGGTTGAAGCACATACGGGAAGGCATACTGTGACCTGCCCCAGAATGCTAGGGCCTAACTACCTTTCAACACAAAGTGGACTTTAGAATGAGAACTGTTGATGACACCCATCAGGACTCTGGGCTGGTGCTGATAAGGCCACCCTCCACGAAGGCTTCTACAATTACTCTGGCCATCAGAGTGACTCAGTAAGCCCTGCTGCCATATCCATAACTGTTTACTAGGTTCATATTGTGATATTTAATCCTCTTCTTTATGTTCAGTTCTGTGTACGACATGCAAAAACAAAAAAAATCTGCCTCCAGCGCAGACTGCAGAGAAGTGCACAGGGAGCAACTGCAGTCTCCATGCTACTGCCAACACACGTGAGGTGTCTTGCTACTTTCTGTCAAAGGGGGAAGGTTGGACTGTCATTGAGAGCACAGTTAATATGAAGAATGAAGGGACAAGATGGTGAGTCAGACAAGTACCATGGATTCATAGTTATGCACTACAAAAGCATGCTAGAGAAGCAAAAACCCCAAGCACTGTATGAGTAATTATACTGTGATTAGTCATTTAAAATAGTACAAATTATTAATGCAGTTCTGAATAGCAAAATGTGAGAATGAAACCTGGGTCAATGTCGGTAATATTTCCTAATCAAGGTCACATCACCTACATACAGATGCATTTCCTTACTGGTAAAATATATTCACCTTGGTATTACTTCACTCATACAGTGCAGCAGGTACAGAGCTCTGATACAGGTGTAGACACACACACACACACGCACATGCACAGAGCTTGCTGGACACACACACTTACCCCTCGCCTCAGGCTCCGGAGGCAGTGCATTTTGGGTTTGGAGGTCATGAAGTCGTTGAGGCGGTGGGAGAGGGGCTCCTTGTGCTGCTTGGGAGACTGGGGGTCGTTGGGAACAGCAGAGGGTGAGGGTGGGGATGAGGCTGGGGGGGCAGGTGGGGGCTGGTGGGGGGACGTTAACAGGGACATAAGCTACCAGTGAGGGAAGGAGTCGTGACAGAGAGGAGGAGGAAAAACATGGAAGAAGAAGGGAGCGAGAATCCAACGAAAAAGACAAAGGAGGAAAAGGAGGAGGGAACACAAAACGAAACAAATAAGCCTCCTACAAATATCGAAAAATAAACAGAAAACCAAAACAGAACGCAAAAGACAACGGAAGGAACGTCAAACCTAGTGTATCAGTAGTTTAAAAAATATCAAACACATAAAACATAAAAACAGTTAAAAAGAAGAAAACAACCAGAGTGAGTAGGGAACACAAAACGTGTTGAAGCAAGCGACTGCAACAAACCAAACAGCACAGAGTACCAGTCGAAGCACATGCAGACTTCCAGTTTAAAATTCCTTTTTTTTTTTTCTTTCCCAAACCCATCACATGCCAGATAAGGCGAGAAATTCACCACATCCCCGAGGAAATCAGCAGCTGAATTTGAGGTCATCATCAGAGAAATCTAATTGCTCGTTGCTGTCCTAAAACATCTGACTGCATAATTCATAAACCAGTTTAGGAGTTAGAAAATGAAGCAGTAACAAGTTACAAGATACCAGACGACGCGCATGCATGGGCAAGTGATTCAGAAATCCTTCTTTCCAAAACAAAGAGAAAAAGAAATCCCTAAAAACATATGTTCTTTGAGGAAACAGTGGTGCTTTTATACTGAAATATCAAAATATCAATACGATGTTTTATTTTCATGTCTGCTAAGGATGCATGTACGCTATAAATAATGTTCTGTGTGACTGTCTGTGCTCTCAAACACTTGCTACAGAAAATAAATCAAGCACAGGTAATAGAAATATATTGTTCTGAATGCTTAACTTTTAGGAGTTTAAACACAAATACAGCGAGTATACCGGGGTTTCCCGTCTAGCATTTACGCACAGTTGCTTCTAGCCTTTCTCTCCCACAGACACACACCCAATTATTCACTCATGCTCTGGGTCAATACCAACAGTGCCACCAGCCCATATGTCAGTCAGAGATCAGTTGTGCTGTTCAGAAGCAGGAAACTGAAGGAGGCTACTCAAGGCTGATCACCAGTCAATGGAAACGATGGAGGGAGACTGTTACTTCAGAACAAGTTAATATCTGCCAGATGAGTTCGTCCACAGGATGAAGGTAGAAATGCATTAGTGTGTGTTACAGAAGAGAGGCTCCAAAATCAGTGAGAGTGATTGCCAGAGAGGAGGAATCGGGTGGCAAATGATAACAACAAAAATGGCAATAATAATAAAGAACTAGCAACAAATGTCTTGAGCTTATTAAAAAAAGTCAAATAATCTACATAAGAATAAAATTAAAATAAATACACAACTCAGCAACTGTACTAGTAATGATACTACAAACATTACATTACATACATTAGAGTATATTTCAATTACCAATGTGTGTGTAAAACAGTCTGTAATATCCCCCTTCCCTCCACCCAACCCCAAAGTGTAAGGTGACCCCAGCTGAGGAAAATAAGATGCACTAAGACCAGTGAGGCTTTGCTGTGCATTCAAATGTGAATGTGACTCTTTATTAAGTGTGAATTCATGTGTTACCTTGTTCTTGTTCTTAATGAAAGGCCACAGTTTGCCCTTGCTCTTGCCAGTAGGCCTCTCCTTTGCCTCTCTGGTGTTGGACAGGCTGGTCTCAGACGCTGTCCTCTTCATGGCCTGCCCATAGTCCTCAAATTCCACTTCCCCCGGGGGCTCGAACCCAGACTTATAGGACTCCACCACCTGCTTTGAATCCTAGTGTGCGACAGTGGTTGCACTCATCAGTAACAAGATTTATTCTTTTTCCAATTTCACAAACTTTTAAAAACTTTTTTTAAACACAAAGGCTAGGGGCTAAAAGGAAGAGGGCTCTCTGTTTAGATTGTCCAGCTAATCAGCAGGTCTGGAGATAACATGTAACACAATAGTGGCCTGGTGACTCTGTGTTTACAGTAGGTTCTGTCTGATAACAGTTCATGAGAATGTCACAAAAGCAGAGGAAAAGGGGCTGTCATTACTCAGTTTGTGGGCCACAGAAGACGGAGGAAAAGACCTAAATCTGTCAGGCACGAATTATGACAGAACACTCGTCAGACACAGGAAGAAGGACATTATCCATGTGCATTGCCTATCTGCACTGATAAGGCCAGTGCTGGTTGCAGTTAGGATCAGGGGTCAAAGACGTGTTGTTGCACTATATACATGGGAGAAGAATAAGAGATAGATAGGGAAGAGAAGCATGTGATATGTTATTCCCCTGCTGTTGTTTACTGAAGCAGGCAGTCACAGGCTGGAGTCATCTCCCTGGAGCTGGGCCATGCACACAACTACACACACACACACACACACACATATACATACTATGCAGTCCCTAGGGGCACTCTTCTTTCATTTGTCACAAGTTGGCAGGCAGCCAACACGTGACATCTCAATATATCACAGCACTCATTTTCTCTTTAGTGTAGGCAAATCAGGCCTTAGTATCCAAATAATAAATACTAATAAGTCGAGCACAAAGCTTAACACAGCAACTGTACGTTAACTTGGTCATATGTGAAAATGTGTGAAAGTGTTAAAATAAAGAGGATCTTAGTTGCTTTGATCAACAGGAGGCTAAGCTTTGTAGAAAATAAGTTCATTTCCAGAGCCGGGCAAGATGCTCCCTAGTGTTTCCAATCCAATTGATGCTAAGCTATCTAGCTTCTCATACCAGCATCATAAGTGTAGACATAGATAGTGACATTAATCTTCTCAGTTATTTTACTGTCAGAAAGCAAATAAACATATCCCCCCCCCCCAAAAAAGACAACAAAGTATTCTCTGGATTACAGCCATGTTTCCTCTGCAACTACACTAGGCAATGAATTCTCAGAAGAGCTCTGTGTATCAAGAGTGGACAGTCCTTTGGAAGAGGGCCTACACTGCCTATAAATTATGCATCACTCTCAAGTCAACACTCCTCAGTTTTAACCATTCTCACCAGATTTTAAGCGTTATGTGGTTGTTGCAGCTATTGAGCACATTGACAGATATTCAAGGGGAAGCACCTTTGAGCTGGCTGGCTATAGTGCACTCGCTTATTAAGTCATGTGGAACTTTGGGGGGAATCCAGAGATTTAGTACTGCACTTCCGTCCCCCGACAGGTTTTAAGGGGGAATCCAGTGTGTATTTTTAGCCAAAAAAAGCCTTTAGAGTATTTCATTGGGGAAATACAGCATGTGTTTGTAGCTCATCTATCTTTCTTACAATGGACAGGAATTCAATACATATATACAATACATTGGATCATTTTGTTCAGCTACAGCACTGCACTCCAACAGCACCTTCTTATTCACATGGGCTGTTTTTCTTTTTAAAAGCCTCCCCCA
Source organism: Sandelia bainsii (assembly GCA_032362345.1). NCBI lineage: Eukaryota > Metazoa > Chordata > Actinopteri > Anabantiformes > Anabantidae > Sandelia > Sandelia bainsii. The sequence continues at coordinate 4,981,990 of JAUMHL010000004.1, forward strand.
AGAGTGCCAGTCCACCAGTACACTTGTTGCTTAAGTGAAAGCTTGTGTGGAGTGACTGACACCCCAGCTGAGTGACTGATATGCCCCACACGGTGGTGTGTGTTCACATACTTCATATCTTATTCTGTATACTCACAGTCTTGGGCTCAATGGATTCAGCGGCTTTCGTCATGCCGTCTAAACATTTCCCCACAATGGGCAGCACTTGGCGGTCCACGTCTGCGAACGTCTTCATGCACACTCCTATCCTCTCAATTCTTTTCTCCTCCATGTCTTGAAGTTTCTACATAAAAACAAACAAACACAGGCACATTTGTACTTAAATACAAGCTACACCAGCATGTGTTATAGGATGAGGGCTGAGTGGGCAGGACTTGCTTTGAAAATGCTACACTGTGAGTTTGAAAGATCTGACAATCATCAGGTAAATCTCTTGCGTACTTTCCCATCTTTTTAAATGTTTGACTCTGATTTAAAAAAGCATGCAACACAAGCGAAACCTCAAGGTGTAATACCAACATTTTGTCTGTTATAATGTGATACACAAAAAAGCTTGTATAGGCCAACTGCACTTCTTATAATGACTTTTTTTGCACTTCTTATGATGATTCTTACCCTCAGTGTTTCCCAAATGTTAAGAATTTATTTTTAGTAGTCAACCCAGAGGGGAGTTGGGGTAGTGGGCTACACACAGGATAGAATTCATGAGCCAACTAATGACTGCACATGAATGCACCATTCTGGCTGACTTTTCAGTCAGTACTGACTCAGTTTTACAGAAGTGAAAAGGAAATTCAATGAATGGGAAATAAAAAGTGCAAAGATGAGCGAGTGTGCTGTTATTATTTACCTGGAATATGCTTGGTATAATTGTATAGTAATGATCATTCTGCTCCTGGTTGAACTTCTGCAGGTAGGAGGAGTAGTCGCCCTTGCTGTCAGCGGCCATCTGGTGCCTCACCTGAGCTTGCTGTCGTGCCTGAGGAAAACAAAGCACACAAACATGCACCATCACAGACATGCTCTCTTCACTAAACCTCAGTGCCCCTGATTAACACAAAAATATGAGTTACACACACACACACACACAGTCAGGGCATAAAGACCTACATGAGCTGACACATTTGTGTATACATGTTTTCATGCCTGTACACACATAAACATACAGCCTGTGGACACACGTTCACAGGTGCGAGTCCAAGTCGGGCAGCAGCAACAGCCTTTGGCATTAGACTAGATGTAGGCCAGAACAAACATATAAAAAGGGAGACAACAATCTGCACTAGGTGCAGAATGGAGGGATTTGGAATTCGATTGCCCGCCCAATCTGGTCTACCTCTACTCTCAATAATGTTGATTATTTTAAGCTAGTTCAGTCTCAGGGAGCAAAGGCAGACAGTCAGAAACACAGCAGGAGCAGCCTATTACAGATCCTCAGCAAACAGATGGAGATGAGATTATCTCAGCTAGACAGCATGTGGAGTGTGTGTGTGTGTGTGTGCATGAACTGTTTGTGCATCTGTGCAGCTAAGTACTCGTATCTGTTTCCTCGTTCATACAGATCTGAGGCCTGTCCACATATAAATAAGCGGTTCCGTTGGTCTATCTATAACAATGGGTCAACGTATGAACCTGTAATTTCAATAAGGTTTGGGTAAGCTGAATGCAAAACAGAAAAATACTGCAGTGCAAGAGAGACTATATAACCCTGGTCTGTCATAGTCCTCAGAGAAACAATTTCATCCAGTTTTCACCCACACACAAATCTGAAGCAAGACCTGAGAATCTCATACTCACACTCACACACATATGGGTAAGCAATAGATGACATAATAGCAGAAAAAAGGACATCAGAGCCAAGACACTCATCAGACACAAAGGTACATTATTTCCAGCATATGAGGGATGACAATACCTCCATGGGAAATGATAGTCACATTATATAATCAAGAAGAAATAAAAAACTGTGAAATCTAAAAGCTCTAAAAAGCACATGTGAAAGTCCAGCTTCTAGAGTCAGTGTGCAAATCTATGAGCATGCTTTCACGGGCTATGTGCTACTGTGGTGTACGAAAAAACTAAATGTGCTAAATGTGCTGAGAAATGACGAGGTAAACAACATCGCCATGGCAACCTGGTGGATAATGAAACCTCGAAACGAGCTGCTGTGCCTGCAGCCACATCACATCCTGTTGTCATTTTCTGGAAATTACCGGTTTTGCTGTTACTCACACCTCTGTGTAGTATATTTAATTTACATATATCTTAAAATGTATTTGTCTATCCATCTGTAAAATATACTCATAATGGCGATTACAAATAAAAAGACAATGAGGAACTAAAAGTTATTGCCCTACGCAACATTTCAGCATTTCTTTCCATTAATTTTTTCCAATATCACACATATAAACCTCAGGATGAGGAAGTGCTCAGCAGAAGACAGCGAGGCAAGCCACTGATCACGTTCAGACAAGACAGGGCGTGTTCACAGTGATCTTGTTGAGGCGATGTGTCAGACTCTACAGAAGAGTGTGTGTGTATCGAGACACAAGTCAAGACAGTGTGTGTTCCCACAGATACAACAGGCTCTCCGTCCTCTGGACCTACCTTGTGGGAACTTCGCTTCAAGGCATGGCATAAAAAAAATATACAAACACACACACACACACACAAACAAGAAAAGGTTTGTTAGCTGTTTCCAGCTAAACAAAAAGGTTGCCATAGATGCACTTCCTGGACCACCAGGTCAATCGTCACTCAAAAAAGGAAGTTGGTATCAGTGTGAACAAACACAGTAACCACTTAAATACCGGTAGAGTAGCACAGCTGATTATTTTTCTAATGCTTTATGACTGAGGATCTCCACAACAGAGAGTATGTGAGTGTGTGTGTGTGTGTGAAGGGGTCCTTCAAAAAACGTGAAAAGTCTTTGTGGATATCTGGGCTGTGAATCCAAACCCCAAATTGAGGGATTTGTTTGCCAGAGGAGGAGAGGGAACAGTAAGAGGTCTGTTACAGCTGCACAGAAAACCACAATACCTCAGCTCAGCAAACAGCAACTCTTTTGCATTAGAGGGAGACATCACTTTAGAGGCAAAAGCTGTTGCTGGAACTTGTCAGAATATATCTATGTCAAGTAACAGTCAGTGTCGGCTTTATTGTTAGTGACAAGTGACTTTGTTGAGAAAGTTAAACAATATAATTTCTTCGTTAGTGACACTAACTAACTAATGTTTCTCCTTCTTTTTTTCTCCTATATGTCTGTTCTGCCTGTCCCAGACCTATCTACATTTACAAGGTGTGAGCTAAAATAGCCTGAGGTTGTGACAAATAAATGCTCAGAAACCACCTAAATAACTAAGTGAACATATCTCTGCAAAAAAAAAACTAAAAAGTAACTAACTAAGCACTTAGAAATTACCATTAACTATTTATATATATATATATATATATATATATATTATTATAACTTTTGCATTTAAACACAAAGTACTAAGGATATCAGTGTAGAACAGGTACCTATATATATGAACTCTTAACACTAAATGTCATAGGGTAACACAAGTGTAAAAACCACAGTCACATAACACTTAAAGACAATATAAAAATAAAACTCGCTACCTGTCTCTTTTTTTACATCGATCCACACGTTCACTCACTTTTTCTAAAATGTACTTACAAAATCATAGCTGATAAAATTAACAGCACAAACACAATAAGGGACAACATAGATCAAAAATGCACTTGTCCAAACATCTTCCTCATAAGAGAATTCAGTCTTTTCATTCTAAGTTCTTAATTTCTCTTAAGAACTTAAAACTAAACAGAGTAAAGGGCATTCAAAACACCCACACAGGAACAGATAACAAGTAAGACATTTGATATTTTAGCAGTGATAGTCTATACACTGATAAGCAGATACTGAAAACACACACATATATCTATGAATATAACGGTCCATGGTAATGTTTGCATGTTAGCATCTTACTGCATGGTCTGCATGAGGAATGTAAAAGGTCTGAAAATGTTCCGCAGAATCGAGCAGGGTTTTTTTAAAGCATCTGACATACTAAAGACCTCTTTACATTATCACTTTACACAAACAGTGATACTAACCAAATGGGAACAAAAGATAAAGAATTATTTCACCTCCTTCTGCATAATTCTGTGAGTATTTTCTGTTTCAATAAATGGAGTGACTGTACTCAAACACAACACAACTCTTGTTTTCTCTTGAATTGCTGTGCCGGGTCTTTCCAGTTGAGTTCAGCGTTAACGTAAGCCTATTGTAGCTCTTTGGCTGTATGTCCAGAGTGCAGAAAGGCTTTTTACTCCACTCTATATTTGCATAATAATTGGGTCTGAACTGTGTCAACTCTGAGCCTGAGCTCTGCTCCAGCAGCTGATGAAGCAGCAGGAGCACGCACTGCTGACCCATTATGTCTTGCAGCAGTGGGAGCTGTGTGGGTTAAAGGCTGCAATTTTGAGGGCTAGTTTAATTGGTTATGACAACAGGAAATGACATCAGCTGTAGGCCCAGGGGGCTCTGGTTCACAAGTCCTGAGAATCGGATGATTGCGTCATGTGATTTATCGATGCATAATCACAGCAAACTAACCCTTAATTATGAAAAAGGAAAAGGAAAAAAACAACTGAAATGTATAATCCACAACACATATTAACACACACAAGCACTTCCTCTTTATGGCTAAGGTGCATAAAGCAGAGTGGAGTTTGTGCCTGCTGTACAGTGATGATGAGAACTCTGTGCTGCTGTCAGTTTTGTTTAGTAGCAGATCACTGTGCTGCTGAGACAATGCCAGCTTTTACACACAGTCCCTGGCATCAAACCCAATGATCACTCAATCAATGCTGTTTTTTGGAGCTCAGTGGAATGAGGAGTCGGGGTTGGAGGACATGGAAGAGGGAAAAAAAGTGTAAAGGAAAGCCATAAAGGACATAACGTTAGGCAATCGTAAGGCAAGCTGTGTTTAAAACACGGCGCAAGCTTGGGTGATTGGTGGCTGCAGCACAGGAGTGAGATGACACATACCTTTTCCACATCAGCCTTAGTCACGTTAATGTCAGCATCCATCTTCTCAAAGTATTGCTGTGCTCTGTCTGCCTCTTTACAGTCCCGCTCAAATTTCCTTTTACACTAAAAAAAAGACAAAAAAACAAATTTTCATATGATCACAAACATGGCATCAGTCATTTCCAGAGAACAGTATATAACTTGACCTTTTTAATAAGCTTAATAATGGACGTCATAACATGTACATATACGTCATATACATTTCAGGCCAAGCATTGTGCGCAACAGAGGTCATTTTATGCCACTGACACAGCTATGGGGTCTGTCAAAGTCTGCAGCCTGCAGATTAAACAAATGTTCATAGTGGTCATTTGTGTACAGAAAAACAACCATTCATCCAACCCTCTTCTGACCCCTCTAAACGAACAATTAGTGTTTGTTGGGCCAGCGTGCACTGTGAACTATGCCTATCTGCCTCACACACAATGGGATCATTGAACACACAGAGAAGTTTAAGGAGGACAGTGCAGTTATGAATGTCTCTCACACTCTTCCTCTCCCCCGTCAAAGGGGCCTGGCAGAGATAAGAGGTGGTGTTCTGTGCAATCTCTCTCTCTGAGCTGCTTCACTAAAACAAGTAAAACAGTCCTGGACCTGCTGTTATCTAGTTTTCCAGTAAAACTACTTTAGTTAGTAATGTGAAACAGTACATGTAAACTCAGATCTAAAACTGGTGTTCAACTGATGTTTGTTTAAGTTTTTATATGTCTGAGGCCATGACCTGAATACTGTATTATTTCCTGCATTTTTTGTTTGCTAGTTGAGAACCTTCTTAACATTAACATCCATTATGCACTGATTAAAAGACAACTGTACATCTCTGACATCTCTTTAATAAGAAACTGCTCAGTACATTCATATATTCCAAGACCCATCTCCATCCATTTTGAGCCAAAGAAATACTGTCTGAGACAGAACAGGGAGTTCCTCAGGACTTTGTGTCAGGACCTTTCCTGATTTTTCTTTTTTTCAGTTAGAGTTTACCACTAAAAACTGTCGTGTACAATAACTTGCTTTCAGCTAGAAAAAGATGATTATAGACCTAAACTGTTATCTTTAACTTTAGTTTCCTGCAACTGAAGGCCAAACCTAAATATATTTAATAAACAAGTCAAAATGATTCAGACTCAATAAGCAGATTTGATACAGAGCCCAACTATACAAATAACTTTATATTAGTTGTTAGTTAGTTCAGTATTTGTTAAAATTAGAAGTTATATATTGATTTACAATGAAGAGACATCAAACCGTGTATCTACTAGCGAACCGTTGTGGTAGTGCACATTATCGGGGTCACTTACCAATTCCAGCTGTTTCCATGAGCTCTCAATGTGCTGCTGTGCTTTACGCCCATCGTGGAAGTGCTGTCAGGGGGAAAGAAAAAAAGAAAAATGTTTAAATACAATCATACTATTCATAAGCCTGTGGGATTTAAAAGCAGGTGAATCCGACCTTGACATAGTGGGGCTAATAAATTAGAAGCCTTAAGAATGAAGAATGAGGGTTTCAACTATACCATTATCCACTATAAATATTAAGTACTCACACTGTGATAGGAAACTAGTAATATCAAGTGATAAGTAGGGCATCCACAAATAGGTACGCTATGGTCTCTACATTCAAAATTATGACCATATAGCCCAGTGGCTTAACTCTCAAGATTTGTACTAACTTGACCAGATGGCTATACATCTAAAGATTAAAGAGCAACCCACATCCCAGCAGTTTAACAAGGTTTATATAACATAATGTATATAAAGTACTAATACTAAAAGTCATCCGAATGACGGCTTCATACTAAGCAGAGATTCCACTAAAATAAAAAGGTCAAACATATATTAGATCAGGTTAACAGTGGTCAACATAGGACCAATAACAGTGTGGTAATATCAAACAGATGCTGTTTTGCAAAGCTGCAAAGTCACATGTCCTGAACAGAGTACAGTGCCAACGGCAAGGTTTTGTTGTTACAATAAAGAAGTCCTCTTTGCTCTCTGTTTGGGTCATCAGACATTCAAGCCACAATGATTTCATGAAGTCGTTAAAAGCAAAAGGAAATCTGAGCAGCAACAAAGAACTAAACAGAAGTGATTCTCATTAGTAAAAGAAGCTAAAATTACTCCACAAAATTTCTCTACAGAGGCCTGAATAATGACGAGCTTTGACCATGACCATGACCATGCTACAGGACAATCAGCGGGATTTCCTAACTTTTTCTGTGCCGCTAAAGCTAAGTTCACACACACTCCGTTGTGGTTTGAATGAATTATAACAACCTGGGTGATCCCCTGACTTTCCTTCTAGAGTCATCTTGACGTAAACTTTCATATTGTTGAATATTTGGTTTATGACCAAACACATGCAAAGTACTGACTCTGTCAGCCTCAGCTTTCCTGTTACTAGTATGCTAATAGCTTAATGCTAAGCTAATATGTTACTTAAAGAACGCACATGTTCTGACAGTTGAAACCGAATTACCGAAAACAGTATTAACTCCTTTGTTGGCTTTTACATATTAGTTTTAGAGGGTGACGTATGTGCATGCCTTTAAAACTATTTCTTCTGCCCAGCAGCCAGGTATTTGTCATTATCAAATTACAATGCTGCAAAACTTATTAATCAAGCAGAAATCATTGAAATCTTCTGATTGGTTAGAAGGGCGAGCGTTCCTCAAAAACATGTAGAAGTGAATATCTATGCTCCTCTGTCAGGCTTTTTTGTCTGACTTTATGGAAGTCATCAACAGGACCTCTCCACAATAAGATAACTTTTGGAGCACTAAAGAAATATTTTTTAAAAGTCACATACATCATGTGATGTAATATTTACATACAGGGGAACAGAATATATTCAAAATGTGACACTTAATTACTGCTCAATTAGAGAGCAGAAGAGCAGAATAAGAAACAGAAAAAGACTGATAAAATAAGAAGGGCTGCATGACAAAATAAGCTTACATTAACATGTCACAAGATACATATCGAACACTATGAGGCCGCGATGGATTTTGACCATTGCCAAGTGTAGGCATATTGGTCAAGACTAGGTGGCAGCTGCTGATCTAAACTCACATAACTGGCTTTTGTGAAAGGCCTTACTTGGCCCATCTCGCTCCAGGAGACCACAGGACTTGGCCTGGAGGCAGAGCACATCTCTCTGTGTGGATCACAGCCAGATCCCCAGCAAGTAAAAACACAGAGAACCAATTCTAAACCTTAAATTAGTTTGTGATTACTTATAAAGAATACAAATGATTCCTCCACTGCATGCAGTCAGGTTACTCAGCTAAAGAATTCAAAAAGACTTAAATTAAAATGAAAATGACATAGAGACTTGGCTATCAATGAGGTATCCCTGGTTACGCAGCCTGCAGAAGCTAGGCTCAGTATCTGAGCAGAATATCGATGCTGCCATTCAATAACGGACCCAGACCATTATAAAGAACAGAGAAGTTGCTTTTACTTCACTGGAATTTCAGCGCTTGGACAACACCGGGAAGTCTCCAGTATTTCTGCGTGTGTTAACTCAAATGCACAAGCAAGAGATGTGAAACCAAGACTGATGCAGGACGCCTAAAGGTTAATCTCACCTGAATAACACTGGACATGGGAGCAGTTAGTTAGAATGTGACCTGGTTTACCTCAGGTAGTTGCACTTCTCATTTCCCAAAGAGGGAAGCTGAGTAATATAGGGAAGTGCTCCAGTGTTTCAGAGGAAGTATTTCAGCTCTAATACACAACGGGACGTTGTGGAGCCATGTAAGTCCCACCAAACCAATGTACAGGATTATCAGGTGTTTTGTTTCTTCAGTTGCTGTTTCTTCTATCTTTCCAGTAAAAAATGTCGTACTACATGATGACGAGATGCAATGAAGGCACCATAAAGCCTTTTCACAGCACTCAGCAACAGATTAGGTGACGTCACTGTTATTGTGGAGCATTCTTGCAACCAAATGTTTGTCTCCATAACAACATCTCTGAAAAATAGCCAGTATCCGATGCTGTCTGCATCAACAAATCTTCCATCACTGAGAAGATAAAAAACTTTCCCAAACACCAATCAAATCTCAACCAAACCAAATCAATATATATGAAGTTATTCGCTTTCAAACACAAGACCCATCAGCCTGCTGGCCCATTTACGCAGATGTTCTGACGCGTTGGACTTGCTGTTCATATACTGCAGAGATGCACTTTGCAAACACATGAGACATCCTGTCTTTCCTCCACTTATCCCTCTCACTAACAGCATGTGACTGCTGGCACTGTCCTGGACATCTGGGGTGCTTCAACAGGTCAGTGACCTGAAGCTGCCATTCTCAGTTACCAAGGCATTTGATAGACAGTGAGTGGGGAAAAAAAGCTAAACCTAACACACTAACTAGTCTTAACCAAGGCTCCCAACTTTAGATACATCGTAATATTAACTGCATCCAAATGCATTAGGTCAGAAACAGCAGATGTAATGTTTACTTAATAATGTGAAACAGGCGTGCTTTCTGTGCTATGACTACATCTTCACAGACAAAGGAATTCCTCCTGCTAACCCTTTGGTACAACACACGACATCAGACTCCCTCCGTGTACCATAATTAGAAAACCAGAAGTATGGCATGTCCAGTACGTATTGAAGGACACAGTAATAGGAGAAGTAACAGAAAATAATTTTGTGGACAATTTTTGCATTGTTATCACATACACATAACTACAACACAATTAAAATTGTGTGTAATATAGTCTCTACAGAGGCTACTTGTCAGTGCCATCCTTGTAGCAGACTGAGCTAAAGTAAAACAGCCACGAAAAAGGAGACTCAACGAACATTTGCTGTCTGACAAATAAGAGATGAACACAAACCTTGCTACAGCTCCACATTTGCACTCTACTTATGTGAAGAGGTGCACGCACACACACACACCTCTGCACACACACACAGCCTCTCACTGATCTGTTAGTCACTCATTAACATGACTTGGTTCATAGGAATGTGCACCTCCAGTTCTGTGCAGTTGTCAACATACATATAATCATTAGGTACTATAAATAGCCACAATGTGAGATCTACATACAAGAGAGGCGATTAAACCCCATGAAAACTCCACTGAGAGTTTTCTCCTCATGTTTAGACCATTAGGTGGCAACTCAAACAGAGTAATATTGCAAAAGTTATTCATAATGTCCATGTGAATGCAGCGACTATGAGAAGCTCCAACGATCAATCCTCCTTCTCAGCTTCCTACTTGTCTTTCCACTCAGCACAAGAAGGCACACGAGGCCACATTAGAGAGACACTTTGCTCTTACACTGTGGTTGCATCTACATCTCTCTTCTCTGCTGCAAAGTGATAAATGAGGGAAGTATCCTCTGCCAAACCCACCTGAATGGGTTTTATAGCACATTATGGTTTTCAGCTGACTTTTTGGTAAATGCAACGCTTATATTCATGGATTTGGCAGCCAAATAAGATGTATTCTTTTTGTTTTTTTCATTTTCCCTAGCTGGCTCAGCATGTCGCATCGCAGCAGTTTAAGACAGATAAAACTTCCCCAAACACCAAAAGTGTAATTATGTGCTGTGCTTTGGATCGTAAACACAGAACTAACCTTCAAGTGGAGTCTTCAGATAGCCCCCACTGACACAATAAATATAGTATAGTGACATTTACAAATGTTACAAGTGTACATGTGTAGTCTTCGGAGGTCTTGCAGAGTGTTTAAAGGACTTTATCAGTCCTCCTTAGAGAGGACACCTAAGCACTGGTGAGGACAACAGTATGCTGACTGAACACCTTATTATGACCCCTCAGCACAATTGAAGTCCTGTGAGACTTAGTCTCCTCATCCCATATTCATCCCTGCCTGCTCCTAATCATTACTTATTATAATATTGGGCCATAAACAAGTACTAAACAAATATTCGACAAATCATTATGCAGTAGCTTTTGGTATGTCCTCTTGTGCCTTTGTAATTAAAATCTATTAAATGATATACTATATGTTTGCTTAACACATTACATCAAAACCTAAAAATCCATGTTTCACTTTTCTAAAAACAAGCATATGTGTCTCAAATAAAATCCTTTAAGACAACATTCTTGGCCTTACCTCCTTTGCCGCCCCAAGCAGAGCTTAGCAAGAGGTCCACTCAGGGAAAAAGCAAAGGGAGGTGGGGAGAGTTACAAAACAATCCCACATGAGAAACGGGGCATTATTATTTTGTTCTCCTACTGGGTTTGTAGTCTGGATTCTACCTGTCCAATAAGATCCCTAGATAAACCCAGAAGGCTCCGACCTTCCTCTAATCCTACTGTCTGGGTTTGCCTGCACAGCTCTGTCAGACATAGACACAAATCAAAAGCTACAACAAAGAGAACACTGAGTGCTGCTTAAAAATTCCTGTGAATGAAACCAGAGAAAAACATGAAGCTGGGGAAGTCACAAGACACGACTCCTTCACAATCACATCTCAGAAGATCACAAACGCTTTCTCTGTATGTTTTTGACAGACTTATTATGAAACCCTGAACGATTTTGATTTAAGGTAAACTTTGACGCTTTCTTTTGTAGCTTGGGTTGTTATAAGTAGCATTTTCAACACTTGAACGTGTTTAAGAGTGTCAATCTCCATCATACATGATTGCATTGAGAGCGTGTCTTAGAACTGAAACTGGAAGCTGTAATGTGGATAAATGAAATAGAAAAAAAATAAGAGGAAAATGTGGAGACATGAAGAGGAAGAAGGGTGTCAGAGTGACATCCTTCAGCCCCGATAAGGCAGGGGTCTGTCCAAGGACCCTCTGTGACAAGAGCCAGATCTGGACACTAGACAGAGATGGTTGCTATGCCAAGTCAAACCAACCCACACTAAACAAAATTCAAGGGGGTTCCCCGCGGGAGGGGGGGCACTGTGATTCCTCTTGGGGTGGAAAATGCCTTCCCTGCACTTGCTGCAACTAAAACTGGGTTTCAAATCAAAACGGATGATTAATAATGTAACCTAGAACTTCCTGTATTTAATCCGAGTAGAAAATGCAGCAACACTGATGTCACAAGTTGTACAGATCAACATAAAATCTAAAAACAGTCACTGCGGCCTCTGGTTTTGGTTTTACACTTCAATTCCCTCAGCTGGACTTTTGTGATACAAGAGTCCACTTTTTTTTCCAGTTGGGTAGTTTTCTCTCTGCTCCCCAGCCAACTCTGAGGATTTAATGGGGACCGCACTGTTATTTATGAATCATGTGCTATGGGTCCGCCGCTCTTCCAAATTACATTATAATGAAGGCAAGCAAAGTGACCAACATTTAAGAATAGTGTGTGGTGCACCAGTCTTTAGCAAGTTGCTTTAAAAAAGACAAATAAGGCTGTAATGAGAGAGAGATGGTTACTTCCATAAAAAGGACTCAGTCACGTTCTGCACTTCTGGTGAGCCTCTGGGTGTATCTATATTTACTCAGCAATGACCTCAGTTCATGGAGAACAGAGAATGCCAAAGGAATGGGCTACTTAATTTCATGCAAGCCAGTGTCTGTTTTCCTTTAAACAGTCTGTGTCCTACTGACTAATGAACAAGTGTATAGAGAATGGGAAGATTATATAGGCACAGTTCAAATAAAGAACTACCAAAAACCATTTAACATGGAAGGAAAGCATCTCAGTGCGAATATAAAAGGTTGTCTCACCGATTTTCTCTCAGTCTTGAGTTCCTGCAGGTAGCGTGAAAGCTCGGTGATTATTTGCGCTGTCAAGTTCTCCGCTATAACCTCGTGTTGACCTGCGTAGTCATTTAACTCATTAAGTGTCAACGCAAAGGCCTTACAGAAGGTGTACCTGGAGAAACACAGGAAGTGATGTCAAAGGAGAAACAGAACAGCAGTTCTAGCAGAGAGTTAGAGGAGACGATCGACCAGCATGTTAATATCTGTCGGTTAAATAGCTTAGCTTGTAATAAAGACTGGAAAGACTGGAAAAAGGATGAAATAGCTAGCTGTCTGAAGCGGAAGGCAGCAAAACCTAACACGGCATATCTCGTTTCTTTCATTTGTGAAAAAGTGTTTGAGCGGTATGTTGTTTCATATGGGGTGATGTGCCAGGAAGCTGCTGCTCAGAGCCAAGAAACAGTCATGCAAATAACCCTGAAACATTAAAACCAGTTGTTGGTACACTACCGTTTTACTATTTTAAACAAACAAGTTACAACATGTTAATTAATGCGTTTAAGAGGAGCTTGAAGGCAGATTTTGGTACCATGAGAAAAAGTGATGCTAGCTGTATTCCCTGTTTCTATTTTTTGTCCTAAATTAAGTTGATAGGCTGCTTAGGTTGTTGCTTGCATTGACCAGATGGATATGAAAGTGGTATCTTACAATCTAACTCTCCAAGAGGAAGTAAATAATAACTTAATAACTATTCTTTTGCTTTAATTTTAATTAATGTATTTAGGTTCGTTAACTCACTTGCTCTCCTCCTCTTCCCGTGAGTTCTTCTTGGGTTGATACTTCTTTGATAAATTCCTGTAAGGACAAAAACATCAGCATTGTCAGATATTTTCTATTCATTACATGCTTCATTACAAAGAGCCCAGTCTGCAGATGGGTAGTGCACCATTCCCATTATATTTGCCTGACACTGCCCTTATGGACCTGCCAAAGGTCCAGTACACCATTCAATCCAGCAGAGTGCTTTCTGCTCCTGCTACTACATCCCTTTCCCTCTCTTCAGGTCATAAATCACTGCCCCCAGGAGTATGCATGCAGAGCCACTCACCAGAAACAAGCATGCTTTTCTTATGCTACAGTTGCCCTTGCTTTGACACTGGCTGCATGCTAGTAGCACAAGATAAGAGCGTTGTGAGAAGAAAGAAAAAATAGATGTAGGATGAATGAAAATATGTCACCGTGTTAGCTGTAGGTGTATGTTGGGAATAGGCTGCAAATAAAAACCATTATTATGGTTACAACAATCTTTCAACATACTTCTCTCTCAACCTAGCAACGGTTGTGTTGTTTGTCAGGCCATAGTACATCGTGTCACATTTGTTTCATCACAACAGTGTGACAACCTCACCACCCAAACGGCACTCTGTCAGCAAAACATAATAACATGGACTACGCTCGGACGAATATGGATGCACATTGTATACGCTGAGCACTGTTGCCAAGTTAAAAATGAACAACCATAGTTTATGTGTTCATAGTGTACATATTGTGATGTGCAGTATGTACACTAAAAATAGTCTGACACAAACAAGTAAAGAAAATAAGCAAATAAGAATGTAATACACCAAAGCTATGACTAAAAGTAAGTCATATTGTAATCCACTTCTTATTAGACATTAGAGGTAAATTCTATAGTAACTGAAATCCTGTAACAATTACCATTACATATTTAAAAACACAATATACTTGTCCACTCTTTATACCAGCACCAAAATGATTATTGTAATGTCAATTACTTTAAAAGAGCACATAACAATCGGGGGCAATTTATTTACTGATGGAATCTAAATGACTTGGCTTGTACATGTTATAAAAGAGAATTCTTAATTCCTGTTGAAATGAATAATACATGTGTTAAAATAACTACACGTAATGTGTGTCTGTGCTCCAAGTTCTCTGCCCACATCCCCCACGCCTCTCCTCCCTGGTGCTGTTTGCTCTGTTGCTAGGCAGATCTATCCGTCTGTCTCTCCCCGTAGCCTTCCCAGGTGGGGGAGGAGGAGGACGAGGCATTAATATATTGCCCTGCAATGACTAGACCGAAGCATTGTGCATGTTTACACCAATGCAATGGAAGAGGATTATTCATGGATTAGTGCAGCGTGTGGTTGGTATGGTGACAGAAATGGTACAACCCAGAGTAACAACCATAGATGGCAGTCACCGCAAGGGCCTGGGAACTTTCACAGTTATGTGGAATGCACCTATCATTAAGGATATAAATTACACCTTAACTTTCCTGTTAAGACATGTTAAAACGTCTACTGTAAAAAAAGGGCTGTTACCAATAAAAAGAAAAGGAAAAAAAGAGACAAAAACTCCCCAACACAAATGAGATAAAAGAGGACAAGATCAAAGGGTCAATTCCATTAGTTTATTAGATCTAACAGCTCTGCATTTTTTGGTTTGAGCGTGCCCGTTAGATTAAACCTTCATTAGGTAAGGTAATTAAAAAGGATTATTAGTACGGCCAAGGAGCAGCATTTTATCCTCATTTGACAAGTGTACCAATGTAGATGTGTGTACGTGTGTGTGTGTGTGTGTGTGTGTCTACCACATAAGAAACTCAGTTTGACAGCGGGCCCTCTGTATAAGCAGAGTGGCTGAAAACATCCGCAACATCTGTGGACCCTGGTGTTCAAGAGGATTCTATCCCTGTCCTGTCAAACATACAGGGCACAGATGCTGGCTAATTGAATTATGGAGTATCTGTGTGTGTGCAAATCTGTGACTGCATTTATCTTTGGTGCAGAATATGTGTTTAAAAGTCCAGCGCTGTGGTGAAAGACATGCAACTAAAAACTTAACACTTAATAATTAATTCACCAATAAATCCGATATGTTCAAGTGTTTCTCTTGATTAATATACTTAGAAAGAGAAAGAGCAAACAAAAATCTAGATCCACAAGTACAAAGCAACATTTCAGTGAAAAAATGTAAATGTCTTTTCATATTTATATTATTCATATGAGAGTGAGAATATAATGGGTGTAGGGGTATGTGAGTAATGCATGCATGTAAATACAGACAGCTAAGTCCTATTATCTCAAGCTGATTTAATTCTCAAAAAGAGGAGTGGTAGAGTGGTGGTGCTGGTAGAGGATCTGTCCCAGGGAGTTGCTAGGTGAATACTGGATTGGTATTGGCTAGTCCCTATGACATGGGGGTTGTGGTCAATGCTTAGAGCATTAGCCATATTGCGTGGCCTCTTTAAAGATGAGGCTTATGGATTTTAGGGGTATATCCCACTCTGTTGGGATGCACAGGCCTTGCAGTGCAGGATTGCTCATGTTCCCATCACAGTCTTTTAAAATCACTGACTGCACCAAAACACAGAGTGTGTGTGAAGAGAACAAGAGGGGGCAGGGCCAACACTTGTGGTTGAAGGGGGGAAAAAAAATCTGGGTCAGACCTGGGGTTGATAAAGCTGATACCTACTAGTCTCTATGGAAATACAAGCTCCACCCCCTACCCCCACACCCTGACTTCTTCTTGCTTGAAGCAGAAGCCAGCAATAAGTAGACAGCGTGCACTCAGGAGAGACTGAGACAGAGGTAGACAGACAGACTCTTAGATGCATAAAAAGAAAAGGATGGAGGGGGAAGAGACATCCTCTGTGGCTTGTTTATCTAGCTCTGCACTTGCATAAAGCAATCCTGCCTCGCTGCAGAGAAACTATAGTGCTGCTATGAAAATTTGAGGATTTTTTGTAAGTAATGTCAGTGCTAATGTACTTCTTGTCACATGGGAATTCATGTTTCAGCCTACCCCTCCAGAGGGAGGTCAGGGGTCAGGGTCAGCTACATAATCAACTGGTAAGGATTCAGTCTCTCGTTTCAAGGACAATTCAGTATGCCAAATCCTGCTGCAGAGGGGGCGGTTCTTTATCTAAGCCATCTGGATGGAAAACAGTCCTGCAACTCAAAATATGGATCATAGCTCAGTTTGAGTACTCACCTAATTTGTTTTGCATAGTTTGTTTCAATCTCTGATCTCTCTTTTACAAATTTGGAGTACTTCTCCACAAATTCGATCCCCCACTGTGTATGCTTCTCCAAGTTGTCAAACTGATCCTGCAGGAAAAGAGAAGGCGTAATGATTAAATCACTGAAGAGCAAGGCATCACTCATCATTTACAATACGGATAGAAGAAAGAAAGTAATGACAGATTAAAGCAACTTTTTGAATTCAAATACACTTTCACGCAAATCAGGCTTAATTAAATTTACATCAAATATCACTGAGTACCCATCTTGATATTTGAGTTGAGCTATTACAGGCTGTTACGGATCATGAACCTGATGATACTAAAATTCAGTATCATTCATATTAAATCAGACTTTTCACAGCATTGTGTTTAATTTTCTGTGGAAAAATTGTTCATCTCAACTCCTGAACCAAAGACATATATGTGTCTTTTCAGTGTGCTCTGATAGACTGTCGTGGCTATAATTCATATGTTAAACACCTTTACAGGTGGTGTGCCTGGCGTACAAGTAATACTGTCCATTTGTGATGTGTTAGTTTTCTCTTGAAATGAGGTCTATTACAGGGACTAAGGGTCTTTCAACTTAACAAAACAGATACTAATAGCCTACACTACTGATAACCAAATACAGCTGCTCAGGCTAAACTCATCATTTATTATATGTTCATGACTTGTGAGGAAAAACTGAGCCTCCAGTTGGCTGCGGTCATGTCTTGAAATTCATCAGCTGACAAAAAAGAAGTAAGAAAAAGAATAAAAAAGACTTTTTCATCTGGGATATCAGTTAACACAGAGTCATGCCACACTGCAGCTAATGTGATCCAAATGATCACTCGTTCTACAAGAGCGTTTGGTATCATTTTTAAGATGAACTGAAACAAAAACAACCTTGGTGTGGCTCCAACAGTCCCCCATTCTTTCTTCTACCATGTCTGGAGTGTCCCTGAGTCCAGCTATTAGTTCCTCTGGCTGGAAACACTAAGCATTTGAGGTGTCAGCACGACAAGGTTCATCTGATTCTCGGAGCAAACCATGCAACGTGCTCTATGACTGCTTTAGCATCGCTGCACTAAAAACGTTTCCCTATCAAACACAGGAAGTGGTTGTGGTGACGAAAGGTTCGAGAGTTATACTGAAGCCCACAGGGTCCTGCAGCACAGCAGTGTGACTGGCTTTATGATAGAATAAGATTAAGACTAAACATTCAGTGCAAGGTACGATTGCAACTTTAGTGAAGCTACAAATGTTATATCTCAAATCTCTGAAAACAGCATTCATAAATTAAATGACTCTGAAGTACTAAAGTAAAACAATAGAGAGTGTTTTTTTGGGGGGGGGTCCAGTCTGCATTGTTTCAGTAAATTTCAATGAGCAATCACTCACCAACAAGCCACTCAACATAAGAATGACGAGATTAAAACAACAATTAGAGGTTTTACTGACACAATGAGGAAACTCCTCAGCTCATCACTTTGCATCCTAGTTTTTCTGCCTTCAGAGACCTCTCTTTTGTTTTTCTTGTTTCAACAACACACTTCCCTTCCCAATGCCCAAAAGCATGTTCACTCTCAGACCCAGGTGCCAATTAAAGTAATCAAACTGCTTCTATTTCATTTTGAGTAGACAGCAACTGTTCAGGGCACAAAAACAATCTGCACACGTCACTGCAGCCACATCACGCACATTAAACCCTCCTCTCTCTAACACACACTCCTCCGCACACATAACCCAAGATTACCCGTTTTTGCAGGGGCACCATCTTATCCAGTGTGTCTCAATGTGGAATGTGAATCCAAATCCAGAAAATTTCCTTCCAACTGGCTCCTTCTCCAAAGCAGCACAACAACAGGCTAAGATTAGGTTAGAGAAGGCATCCACAACACCATTCCCCGGGTGTCCAATGCAAGTAGGAGTGTGTCTGGGTTGGGAACAATGTCTGTTGACCCCACTCCCAAAGAATAACAAAGAAACTGCACAGTTGCACCAAGTAATTCCTGATTGTCGGGAAGCAGCAAGAGTCCCAGGGAGCAGGTCAAAAACTGATGCAGCACTTGCTCACTCAAACACACAATGTGAATGTGGGGCCACGGCTGCCCACAGCGTTCAGGCTTAATGCTCCATCAGGCGTAAGGTGGAATAAGTGGGATGGGAGAGGAGGACAGTGGGAGAGAGAGAGAGAGAGCGGAAAAACAGAGGGAGGGGGCTTGAAAGGAGTAGAAATGACAGAGGAGGCAGGATTACATGGGTGGAGATTAATTTTGAGGGGGGGGCAAACTCAGGCTGCTGGGCCACCCTGTCACCCCACTTCAATTTACCATATTTTAAAACCTAAGAAAACAATAGCATAAAGGATATGATAAACAATATGATGACTCATTCTGAGCTCATGGATCTGTGCTAATATCACACAGGACGGAAGAAGCAGCTGCCGGAGTTAAATGGAAAATTCATCGACAAAACTATTCCCCAGCAACAAGAGAAAAAGCAGATTAATACATCATGATGCAGAGTGAGAGAAATCTCAAAGAAAACAGCACATTATGGGAAACTATGTCAGACACACGGATGTACTTTTGTAGTCTTCAATTTTCAACATTTTTAGCTCCGCTTCTTGTTAAGTGTTTCTAAACTGAAGAGTGAGGTAAGGAGAGAGGTAGGAAGCATGATGCCATTCTCATTAATTGAAAAATCATGTGTAGGAAAAGAGAAAATAATTAAGCCAAGTGTGTTCTGTGTGCATATTACACAGTGTCAGGTCTTCTGTCATGGTTGCCTGAAGAGATACTAGACCCTGTTAAACTCTAGCTCCTGCTCTGGACTTCCAGTCTGTCATCTGCAGCCTCTGACACCTGACCTCACTCCTACAGGAGGGAGTATGAGGTGGATCCCTTCAGGAGACGAACCAGCCCTACTCTGCTTGTTATTTCAGGACACAATCCAACTCACTGTGATGCACGTACTATTGTGGTTGAGTACATGAGAGAAAATAAATAGAACTGTGTAGCTAAAGATTTTTTTTGTTATCTAGGAAATGGGAAACAGGTTCAAAGAGAGAACAAAGGAGACCCTTTGCAGCTACTAAATATGTGGAGGTCGCCTATGTGCTGTAAGAAAACAAAATGCTCGGCTAAGGATCAGCCTTCTGACCCCCAGCCCTTCCCAACTGGTTAGGGATTATGGTGCAGTTTAATGTATTGGACCCCCAGTTAATCTGAGCTAAGACACATTATTTAGCTACTATTCCACATCAGAGCTCTTCATCTCAACAATATTGGTTCCTCATTGCCCTGTATCCCTGCAACACAGGGGTTTTCTCTATCCTCTCTGTTTAACATTGGCAGAGGAGAGGCACATGGAGAAGTATAAGGCAGAGGCAGGCCTGGTGCAGGCAGACGTTGCCTAATAAGAATTCAATGTCGTGGTCATCTCTTTCCTGCATCAATTAGAGTTAATGACCAGGCTGATGGTTCTCCTCTAACTATCCAACCATTTCAAAACTGGCTGGGTTGAACAGCGTGGCTATTATTGTAAAACAGCCCCAGGAAAAGCTTTTGTTAGTGCTGTATGTGACCATATATCAAAAAATGCATCTTCAAAACAGTCAAACTAGTTATTTCTGACTTTGTTTCTCTTCAGCAGATCATTTTTAATTTTTGCAAAGGTGTAATAGAGCTTCTGCTGCAGGCTGGTTAACCACAACTGAAATCTCAAGCACTGCAACTCTAGCTTTAAAATGATTAACTGGGATTTTGAGTATTAGCCTGATTTCAGAGTTGGGCAATTCCACATCCTCACAATGGCAGGGATACATCCATGAATGAAGAAAATGATTCATTATAGAGTTTGAGCAATTGACTAATGATGACACAATCAACTTGTAAGCAAGCATTTTTCTTCAGACAGATGGATTTCACATGTACCTGTAAATTATGTAAATATGTATATTCACAATGAATCAATGCACAAAACATAAAAACAACAACATTTGAGTTCTTTTTGGGAAGATAAAGGCAGTCTAATGGGATTATGGGTCAAGAACCTGAAACAGATCCTAGTTTAGATTTGCTGACACACAGACTCAGCACAGTGAGTAGAACAACTTTAAAACAAGGTTACTGATACTGTTAAACCCTCTGAACACACGTTCTTGGGGACACTTCTTGTTTTATTACAACCGCTACAGAGGTGGGTTTGCTGCTCTGATGATCACAGCAAAAATCAATACGTCATTAAAGACGTAAGTGAAACACTGAGCAGTTTCACTGGTCGACTGAAGGGAATGAACAGACACCAGGAAAGGAAACTGCTAATATGTTAAAAAAATGTGATAAATGATAAATTATTTATTGATCCACATGAGGAAATGTTTGATGGACAGCTGCACACAGATGTTGGCGCTACTACGGAGTTTGTCTTGTCCTAGGACACTGATTGATTTACCAACTGAACAACATCCACTATATTTCCCCATATTTTACATTAAAAAAGTCTGCTACTTAGCAAAAAGTATCAGAATTTGGTAACAGTATTATATCATATTATGGCCTCAAACCTTCACAATTAAGTTTCCTACTCTCTAAACTGCAGCTTCAAGCTCTTAGATTCTGCGAGTGACTATCTGAAGTCTGGACCCTGACAGGAAACCTGCTGAGACAAAGAAACACCAGAATAGTGAGAAATACAGAGGACGGAAAGACAATGGGACAAGAGAGCTATAGATGCTTTTGTCTTCTTTTTTTATTGTTCAGTGTGTTGACCAAGGAGCAAAAACAGTGGGTTAGGTTTGGGGGTGTGAGCTTGTGCACAAAACTTCTCACTTCACTTCTAGTGGTCTACTTCTTTCCTACATGCTGGTTACAGTGAGGTAAATTCCCATGTGACGACCGGCAGTTCATATTCATTAACTGTTTGAGAATGAAGAAGTGGTGTGTCATAAACTCTGAGGAAAGTACTGACTGCATCGCACCCAGGCCTACGCCTATTTAGTCAGATCTCTTTCATCTGAGAGAAGGTGGTTTCAGTGTGGTTTTTATACTTGTCTATTATAATCTTTACGGTAAATATGAATGAGTTATTTTAGGCATCTCATTAGCTAAGAAATTGCAAAGAGAATATGAAGGATGAGGAAGAAACTGCATTCATCCAGAACTGTTCATTAGGCTGTGAGGGTCCTGCCAATTCTGATACTAAACAGACACCCTAATTGTTCAAACAAAACCATAGCCATGCCTCAATGAATAAATCAAAGTGGTGGAAGAGATCAAATGTTCTGGAGTTACAAGCCTTACATTCAGCTTTATGCTGAACACAGCAGACAGGAGACACCAGAGACATGACTCAGAGAAGCTCCATGTCCAGTAAAGCAGAGCCACTGAAATGTACTAAGTTATTCAATGCAGAACTTCAATGTGTCTCGCGACAGTGGGTGTCCAGCAGCAAGAACAAATATTTGGTGGAGATGCCAAACCCTCTCTCGACCACACACCAGGCTTTGTCTAAGAAAGCGGGGCGGAACAATGCCACTATAGCAGAGTATAACCCGTGTGTCAGTAAGTAGCCACGGATTCAGTGTAGCCTCCTACATACAAAACTGCACGTGAACACACATAAACGAAGACTGATGATCATGTGCTGCACCACTGAATAGCTGCTCTCAGCTATTAAACTTTGGCTTATTAAAGGTTGAGAAGGACTTCACCCATTTTCAAACAGACGTTCACTATCACTGCCAGTCAGAGCTGTTTGCATGCCATATAGATATTTATAGAAACACCACTTTGGTCAGTCTGAAATTTAAGAACATGTGTTGCTTGCACACGTGTGTCATGCCTGCGTGCATCCAGTTGCTTTTAAATCACTCTCGCTCTGTTCATGTCACATAAGTATCATGGGCACGTATAAGTTCACTCAAAAAGACACAGCCTATCCATGCATTCTGCAGCTGTTAAGCAACAGGAAATTGCTGCCTCTCAGTTGTGAGTCATAGTAACTGGAAGGGTGGTGAACTCATTCATGGACATCAAGAAACTCTTACTGTATAATGGTACATATTGCAGATGTTCTGTGACTGGTAAGAAGCCTAAACGACAAGTATTATTTCTCTTCTCTGCTCACTTACTGCACTCGTCATCTTCATCTGCAGCAGCACCTGCAGGTACTCTTCGTAAGGACTCAGCTGGAGCGTTTCCTTTCGCTCTTCCTTTTCTGATTTCACAGAACGAGCGCTGTCCAAGAAAACGAAAAACTCACTTTTCCTGCGCAACATGGTCACGACTTTCGTGCAACAGCTAAATACGAGCGAGGATCCGTGGATGAAGTTAATCCATTTTTTTAAATGGATAAAACCTGATGGGCGACTCAGTGGTGCTCAAGTTTGTGATTTAAGATCCTGTGTAGTAATGCAAAGATTGGATGCAAGCACATCCTATATCCTCGTAATGCCTAATCCAAGAACATATTCACCATGTGAAAGGCAACAGAAATGTTGCAACCAGTACAGAACTTGATTAAAAGTTTGTTATTAATCTGATTACTACAGCTCCCTTCCAACTAGCTTCACCACCCAATAGGCTGCTCTGTGGATTAATCCTCCTAGGCCAGTAGACACACATTAGCCATTGTTCCTGTTGAGCTGTTTTTGTTCTTCTTGGAGGATAAGGCTCTTTAATTCTTATATAACACATTCTCTGGAATTAAGGAAAAGTTTAATTATAAGCCAAATATGAGAACCAGAGTGACACGTTACATGACACGTTTGTTATGTGTTTATCTTAATAAAAGTATCAGTATCAGTGTTAAAACTCCAGTACTGGCTAGACTATACGACGGTGCCGAAACACATGGCAGGATATGTGTTATGGAGCAACACCAACTTAAGTGTTACTTTAAATGACACCTCTGCTCAGCTGTTCACTAATAGTATAGATGCTTTACATGTGCTGCCATAGCATGTCTCACGTAGACATTTTCCACGGTGTAACATAGTAACTACACGTTCCTTTGCAGATGGTCAGGATAGTACCTTTATGATTACTATACTTCCTTGCCAAAAGGTGTCAGTCTTTAAATGTAATCATAGCTGCCATGGATCTTGTGGAATGTGAAAAAACATAACACACAAACAAACAAACAGCACTAGCTTATAATTAAATCTGCTGGCAAACATGATGCCAGTAAATGAGAGACTAGATTAAACATATTTGTATTTTATATGTTATACACTTACACACGATGGGAGTAAATGAGAGACTAGATTAAACACATTTGTATTTTATGTGTCTCTTACACCGAGCTTTGCCTCCTGTTATAGTTGCAGTTCATAAATAGACCTGTCTGACACTTTTCCTGTCAGTGCCGTGCAAGGCTTCTCGTCTTGCATGAGTCGTCACTCACTACAGTTACATGTTAATACATAACTCAGCCTCTTAAGCCCAAGGGTGCAGGGAGGGAGGTATGATTCACCTAAACAGACAAAACAAATTAATATTAGCTCCGCAACTATCAGGACAAATATGCATAGTCTTGATCTTTATAGATAAGTAGGACATCAGAGAGTGTCAGACACACTGTAACTGTTGCTATGTCTGACCAAATTGTTATCCGAGCCTAAAATGCGTATTCCAGATTTGACAGTTAAGCCATTTATAGGACTTTTTTATGCATTTTTTTAAACAAAATATACTTGGAGTGTTGTTTTAGTAGCGTTAAGGCCTCATCTTTCAGCAACATTAGGTAAGAAGACCAGCACAACTTTTTATAAACTTTTTGCAGGCAGTTTATTTATAATGTCGCTCTGCCTCTTAAAAAGGATGGTGTAAAAGGTTAACTTCAGATGACAAGTGTCACATCACTCTGTTGAGGATCAAGTCATACCATAGCATGACCTTCTCATGTGCCAACAATGTTTTACATTGCAAAAATGTGGTACTCTTTGCGTTGCTGCAGTTTTTACCTACAAAATTTTGCTCATTTATCTTCGATACTGCACAAAGCTGTAGGAATCCTTTAGGGATCAAAAGTCTCATGTCCATCTCCTACTACTGCTTTTCTTTGGAATACAATAAAACACATAAAAACTTTTACCCAACCATGAAAATCAACTCAGATCTAAGGGTGGACCATTTCGTGCTGACAGCACTAACAGTTTTTCAGTCTGAAAATTGTGTGGCAATACTTTCACTCCACCCTGACATGTCTCATCTCAGAATCTGAGTAAAGTTGGCACTCCCTAAGAGGCAGCCAAACACGGCAAGTTACTCATCTTGGAGAGACTCAGATCTTGCTCTTATTTAATACACTTTGCAACTAGTCCTTTCTTTGCTAATTTATAGTATATTGGGTGGTAGAACCAATTCAGGGGAGACATACAAGGCTTACTTTGTTATTGAATGAAGCCAGACCATGGTGGAGGGTGTGATGGATATAATTTCAATGCCACTTACAGTCAAAATCATTTAATAATACAATCAAGAATCTCCACCTTCTCTGTCTGGCTTCATGAACATTAATACATTTCCATACACCCACAAACTGCAACACAATGATGTACTGTTTTGCCAGGAGGCATCCTCAAGCTCACACCGCCTCTCTATAATTACAAAAATGTGAGGCTAATTCTTCAACTGTAAGACGACAATCTAAACTGAGAAACGTTTAACAACCGTCTTCACTGCAAACACCAACACATACGATTACAATATATCCATTAACATCAGTCTGAGAGCCAGAGGAGAGGGGGGAAAGCTAGATCAGTCAAAAATGATGAAAACAGGGAGGAAAAGAAAAGAAAAACAGAACAAATGAGGAAATGCATGTGAAATGCATGTGTGGGCTAGAGTAAATGCTGGACCTATCTTTGGCAGTTAAAATATTTCAAGCAGTGGGAGACAAATGTGTGGTAACTGCATGGTTGCATGAGTTCGTTTTCATTATGGCTTTGAATCATTTCAAACTAAGCAGCCGTAAAGTAACTGCTTAAAAACGTTCACATGGTACTGACCGTATCTATTAACCACATCTGCTATCCTTTTCAGGAAGCAAAATAATCAACCACTTCCATCACACAAGCAGCAAACTCACTGTTTATTGGCCTCAGAAAGATCCCCGGACTTCACGATCACAAAAGAGGACAGATGGAGAACTGAGCTACAGCTCAGCGCTAGAACAGTGCTTATAAAAATGCAGGACAACCCTGCATGAGAAAAGAAAATTCAGCTGAATTTGCATTCAGCCTTAACATACACACTTGATCATTTCCTTAACCACAGTGGGATGTGTGTTGCTCATCAGGTATTTCAGGTACTTCCTTCGCTCTATGCATATGCTACCACGAGTAGTGCTACTTTATAAGCTAAAGATTTTTGTTGAGAGGTACCTGCCTGCAGACAAAGATCAGAGACTACTGACAAATGGCTTTCCCTCAACCCTAACCACTCGACCTTATTGCCTAACCCTAACCATCATCGCCTTAAGGTCCATCTTCTGCTGAGATCAACAACTTCCAGCTAATATCAACCACTTCCTGCCAAGGTTGTAGCCTGCTGTTGGTTTGATCTGGAATAAGAAACGCTATGACTGGTTTCAGTGTAGAGATTTTAGAAATGAGCTTGTAGTCCTTTTTCACCATCCTCCACCTTGAACAGTCATCAAACAGCATCAACATCAGCAGTGCAGTAACTTCTCAATCTCTGTGCAAGTGTTACTCGATTGCTCTGTTGATGGAAACTCAATGCTATCACACCCTGAGGAACAAATGACACAGTATGTAGGACAATACAGCGGTTATTGGGCGAACAAGGCTGTTAAGGTTTAGGTGACAATATGTCACAGTGCATGTGACTGAGGCCCAACAGCACTACGAATTCCGCTGTTGCAGCAGTGATTAGAGGCTGACTTAATAAATAACAGAAGAGGCGATGACTAAAGATTAAAGGCTGCAGCAGTCTGTGATAGGAAGGATTGAGTCACCTTTTCTTGGTGACAAGATGGCAAAATAGCTTCTCCATTTCAGTTGTAAGGAGTGCAAAAGAACTACACTTGTGGTCAGATGTTTGATGCATAAACCTTTTAAGAATAGCCTACCTGTTACAACAAAAGAGTCTTCCAATATATGTTTTTAATCCCATCAAAAGACCCAAA
Source organism: Sandelia bainsii (assembly GCA_032362345.1). Lineage (NCBI taxonomy): Eukaryota > Metazoa > Chordata > Actinopteri > Anabantiformes > Anabantidae > Sandelia > Sandelia bainsii. The sequence goes on from JAUMHL010000004.1 coordinate 5,008,926, forward strand.
GATATTCAATTTACTAGAATGTTGAGACAATAAAAATAAGCACACTCTCACATTTAAGAAGCTAGAACTATCAAATAATTAATCGATTATCAAATAGTAGATACAATCAATAGACACCCTGCTACTATTACTCTGTCAAGAGTATCCCCTTGACTACTCATTTCCTTTCTTTTTGTTTCTCACTCCCTGCAGTGTAGTCTGGGGCCCTCAATTCACATGTGGGTCCATTCATCAGTACTTTACCCTTACTAGGGGGTGCTCTTCACAAGTGGTGAATAGAAAAATGGGCTTGAGATGGTATCACTGGGTGGGTTGGGTGGTGATGAGTTTAAGATTTAATGCGTGGGGGGGGTGCTAGGATGTCTCTCTTGTCTTCCAAAAGTTTCAGACTGTGACTTCCGCTGACTCCAACCCACAGAAACAAACTAGGCCTGGAATTTCCCTGAATGTCAAGTGAGCAGCAGGGGATGAGCCTGGACCCTGTGGGAGCCTGAGTCAAGATGAGACACAACAGCAGAAAACACTGAGGAAATCTCAGTCTAACACCAGGCTGTTTCAAGTTCTAAATAACACTACCAGGAGATTGGGCTTGATATTGCACCACTCTTAATGCATGATTGAAATCCACACAAACAAGACCATGAGAGTTTGATTGAACTTTTCTGTCTGTGTCCTTCTGGCAAAGTCTCGAGCATCACTTAACAGCAAGAGAAAACAAGGCGACATTTAAAAGGTCTTTTCAGACAACACTACTTGCCCTTCTCAATTAAATGTGGGATGATGGCCAACAGATAGGTAAGTGCCTGCTATTAAAAAGGGATTGTGTCTCTAAAATTGAGCTTAACGACAAGATAACTGTAGATATTCACACATTGACTGACACTAAATAAACAAAATACCGCACCATTTGATCAAAACTGGCAAAGTATGGCTCAGGACCACCCATGGAGTGCTGAAGAACCACTTGCAGTTCAACTCACCTTTAACTGCTGCTCTTTGAAAAGGATTTCAGCCTTGTCCATGTTGCCTCACAATAAAGTTATGTAAAAAAGAAAAGACACTTTTACTTTATATCTTACACACTTTGAAGAACTCCTGCGTGCAACTATGAGAAAAGCAGCTAACATCCAGTTCCCAAACTTACCACAGGGCAGAAGTGAAACACTGAAGGTGTGTCATAGTGGAAAGGTGTTGTAGTCACTTAACGGAAAGAGGTTGAAATTTAACTTCTTATTTAATTTTAAGTAGTGTGTACTGTTAATGAGAATGTCTGGTTGTGTGGTATGACCATCTATGCGATCTTTCTTGACAAGATAGAATTGTCTTGGTTAGCAGCACCTCCAGTGTTCTGAGTACCAGTTCTAAATCTGACTACTAGGTCCCAAAAAGAAAAGCACTGCAGTCTCTCTTTCTTCAGCCTTTCTACAACACTTCAAGCATGTCTAACTTCCATCCATCCATTTTCTTAACCGCTTGTCCTCGTAAGGGTCACGGGGGGTGCTGGAGCCTATCCCAGCTGTCATCGGGCGAGAGGCGGGGTACACCCTGGACACGTCTCCAATCCATCGCAGGGCCGACACATAGCGACAAACAACCATGCACACTCACATTCACACCTACGGACAATCTTAGAGTCCATGTCTAACTTGATTCAGGTTATTCAGACTGCAGCACCTTTACAGAAAATGTGTCAAACCACATTAGCGAAATTTGACTTCCTGACGACTTCCTGACGTCCTTGTGCGTATTCATACATCATGCTTCTTTCGGAAGTGGTTTGGGGTCTTTACTGTGCATGCATGTGATGCCATTCACTTTACTTTCTCTGCTAGCACAAAAGCAAAACAATTGGTATTTCATCAAGAATATGATTAAAACCTTGCTACCTTTCAGTACTCTGTCTCTGTGTTAGCAGGTCAACGGGAGGTGGACCCTGTCAGGATTCAATAAGACACAGCTGTTTTAAACATTGTTTTTGTAACACTTCTGCTGGTACCTTGTTAGTAATGTTACAAGGACGAGGACAATGATGGTCATAATTTTCATGGTAACACACATTCCCAGAGTCTGTCTTTTAGAACACAGTGAAGACTATAATCAGGGCTATGATGCTGCACCAAAGGCATTCAATATTTTGGAGTCTATCAACACACTGTGGTGCTTTGCTCATGGTGACTCAGTGACTCACAAAGCTTAAACAATAGAGGTCTACCACACTCATTTCTGTTTATTTATTTACGCTGTTAGTTTGTCTGAGCACTGATGCTCTTTTCTAGCCATAAACAGCTCCAAATTCATAATATCCATTTTTGGATTAATATATGTAACTGCACTCAGAGCAGCTCACATTCAGCCATCTTCTATTGTAATAAAGTTTCCAATCCATGCTGTTTACTTTATGAAACAGTAATGGGGAAGAAACATCACAGCAAGGCCTGGTTGCACTGCCTCTTGACAGCAGTCGCGTTTGTCAGAGGTTGAGAAACCTCTCACAACTGTGACTTAACTTCCTGAGATATCATTTACTTTACTGTTTGCAGGAAGAACAGGATGAGCATGATAAAATGTGTTATGTATCATAACCTGTCACATACCATCTAAACTAAGAGACAGGTATCACAAATATGAATTTGATGTCCAAAATACTGGATCTTGTCCTTAAAAAGTGCACTACAGGAATCCAGATTGGCTAGTGTTGAGCAGACTTTCTCAAATAATAGAACTTGATGCTTATCTGTGCTTTATAGCAATTTAAAGGACATATATTGTGGTTTCGGACTGTTAATTGGACAAATCGTGCATTTGAAGGCATCACCTTGTCACCTTGGACAACTGTGATAGGATTTTACTTACATTTCTGACATTTGCTAAATTAAATGTATTTTTTGAGAAAGATCAGTTGATAACAAAAATAATCATTAGATGCAGCCGTACTAAAGGTAGTAACCCACAACATCCTGCTGTTGCTCTGCATGAAAGTGTGGCTGCTTTCAAAGTACCAGCGTTGCTGTTTTCCCTGCCTGAACTGTTTTGGGACAGCCACCTGTAGAGTACTGCTGAACTCAGTCTGCTACCCTATTTCAGGGAATAAGATTAAAGAAACAAGTGTCTGGGCTCCATTCAACTCACCAAGGAAAAAACTGGCATCTGGTTGTAATACAGTATTCTGTGCATAAGCTCAGTATCGGTTTAAAAACCTTGCAAACTTTTTCCAGATTTAAAGTAGACATTAAGTTTATAAAGTACCTTCAGGCTGCACTTGACCGCACCAATGCTTGCCGGTCCAGCATTGAAGTAAGTAAAGAAAAATGCATTGACAGCACTGGGGAAACACAAAGAATGTGGAGTACTGGTGGTTTTCTGTGAACACTGGATCAGGTAAATTACTGGAGAATTCAGGGGAGTGCCTCCCCCTCCCTTTTTTCTTAGAAAGGAAAACACATGCCTAATGTAACTATCCCCAGACCCATTTGCTCCTTGGTAGAGAAGAAAAAAGTTATCTCATAATATTGACTTTAGACTGCAGTTTTGTCAGAGAAAACGTGCCTGCTAATGCAGGATTTGTGCAGAATCAGTGGTCAACAGATCAAAATTGAGTACATTAAACTGAACCATCCATGTCAAAAAAAAAGGTTGTTGTTGCTTTCTGGTTACAATAAATGGGGTGCAGCATGAGTTAAAGTCAATAAAGCGTGACCTTTCAGCAGGTTCAAAAGCCAACATGCATGTTTGCACTGACACACAAACACACATACAGTATACTGACAAAATAGCAACATCTATTTGAAATGTGCATTGAATCCTGCAACAACAAGCCAGCACTTCCGCCAGGCAGTTTGTCAGCACACAGAGAGCAGAATCACTACTTTTACAGTGGATCATTTCCACAACAAAATAACAACATGAGCCACTGACACAAAGCCCTAACAGCAGGAATTCCACTCAGCACAACTGCTTTTTATCAAGTTGTAACAATAGTCTGACACAGTCCTGTAATCTTCATCATTACAGTGCTGTAATGTACAACACACTGCCCTGAATGTGTGAGCATGCATGTGAATTTGGGGAAATACCACTGATAGGGTGGCTGCCTAGTTGTGATAAGGTCAGCACTCCTTAAAAATGACTTTATGTGAGATGAAAAGTGACATCACCATCCAGAAATTTACTGTAGTAAGGTGACTAGGCTTCTATGTTGTCTGTTGTTGCTGACAAAGACAGCGTTTGGTAACCCAATGAACAATATCAAACACTAATAAGACATAAGGTCATTTTAGGTCATCTGATTCTGGGACTGTGCGTTATAATAAAATGCTATTTGTGGTCAAATACAACACTAACCTTTCGTATCCCAGGTGTTGGGGTTGTGAATAAAATTAAAAATTATACAACAAATTATGCAAGCAATAAAACAAAGTCTAATTTTATCACTGAAATAACATCTTAAAGGGCGACTTCACAGATTTTCAGCTTACTTCCTGTTGCTCTGGTTGGGGAAGTACATGTATTAAATTACCTGTATCGCAGTATCTCTCTGCTTTAAGCTTAAAAACTCCTCCAGATGACATCACCTGGAGGAGTTTTTCAGTTCTCATGATGTCATTTGTCTGTTCATACCATGGAGATTGTAGTCTTGGTACAACCTGCTGCTCCCGAACTCCTCCAGATGACATTATCTGAACTGACAACACCTTATTGATGCTGTCATTGGGAGGAGTTTTTCAGCAAGGAGAGACATTTGAATATAGGGAAGTACACACATGTACTCCCCCAAACGAGTACCATACGATGCAAGTTGAAAATCTGTGAAGTTGCCCTTTAAGTAACATTAGCAAGCTCTCTATATATGTAAGTATTGCTGCAGATCAATAACCAGTGAGCTTGTGTTTATAATTAAGACAGTTAATTAAACAGTTTTTCAATGCCCTTTTATGTGCAGAAGAGAACTTAACCTCATCTACTTCCTCTTCTGACAGTGATATTAACAGTTACAGCCTGTGAAATACACATACACACAGTACGTTCACCATCTTGTTGCACATGTATTAGGTGGTAGAAAAGCTACCACAACATGAACATACATCCTCAACTTGACACTGCAGGAGTATCTACGTTATGCTGTGCTGTGTGACAGTGAGGGGGTGTGTGCAAAGCGTGGTTTGAAATGCTCCAACTAAAATGGATGTTGAGCTATGTGTGGATTTCCACTGACTAACATCAGCATACTGAACACACGGGAGTCACGGTTGCCGAAATTAAGAGGCAAACGCGCACAAGCTTCAGCGATCACCGCTACAAATGAGCCCCCCTGTCGGCTAACATCACTGGGGCTGACCATCCACAAAGCTGCGCACACAAACCGTCGTTTCCGAGGCAAAGATGGAGTCACTGCGCCTGATCACATGCGTTTATTTCATCTGAGAACCGTTAAGTCAACACAGGCTCAATTACAAAAAAGAGAAACCTCGTTCACAAACGGTGCAAGTGCACCGAGACTCACCCACAGCTCTGTCCCCCAGCTCATGGTTTCAGTACGATCTCCTCAGAATAATCCACAACTCGTACGAGGTGTTTTCAACACAACACCGCGACAGACGTGATTTTGTGCCTTTGTGGTAATCGCCGGTCAACGGGCGTATGCTGAAAAAAAAAAAAACACACAAGACGCTCCTTTGCTCGTTTTTTTTTCTTTCGTTTTTTTTTTTTCAGAGCCTCATCCTGTCTGATACAAGATGGCCAGAAGCTGTAGCATAATCTTCAAACAGGATAGTCTCGCTATATGCAGCGCTCGGGCACCCGCTTCAACTCAATGACAGCTGCTCCTGCGCGCACACAGACAAGAGGAGAAAAAAAAAAAGAAAAGAGGCTAGTGGGGGGTGTCACTGCAGCCCTATAAAGCCTCTACCAACATCTCTCTGCTCATTCAGTCTCCTTTGAAATGTGGTTTTGAATGCGGGAGGAACACAGGGCGGTGGTGGGAGGTTCAAAAAGGGTCACCACCCATGGCAGATGTTTCATTGAACACCCTCAAAGAGTTTAATACTAACTTCTGGGCAACCAACTCTTACTTTCTCTTCCAGTCTTTGTCTCTTTCTCTGATAAAAAAAAACCTAAGGTAATCATGCATGACGCTGGCAGTACCTTAGATTTAACACTTACCTCACGACAGCCACAAACCAAAGGTAAACTTTGCACACAGGATGTTGCGTTGGAGGTGCAGACTTGAGAAACTCTGAAGCATCAAGGATAAGTGTTGAGCTGAGCTGGTAGTTGAGCGCATCATAACACTTAACTGGTGACCTTTGTTTACACTCTGAGCCTGTAGATGTTCAGATAATTATGACCAGATATGAGCTGCAATCACATAGGCTAAATTTGACATACCCATATACCTATAATTAATCCTAAAACTGTAACTAGACAAATAATTTCTGCATAACTTGCTTCACCAAGGTCACAAATATCAACAAACACAACAAAACACAATATTTATAAGCTGATATAACACCAACCAGTCATGATCTTACATATCTTTATTGAACACACACATTAAACATACCAAAGTGATGGTGGAAAAAGTAATGCTAACTGTGTCTTAATAACAAGTTGAACCACATTTGGCGGCAATAGCCTCATGCAAGTGCTCCCTGTAGCTGTGGATTAGACCTGCACAATGTCCAGGAGGAATTCTGGACCATTCTTCCTTACAGAACTGCTTCACCTCAGCTGTATTCTTGACATCTTGTGTGAACGATTCTCTTGAGGCCATTCCACAACTATTCTCCTGGGTTGAGGTCTGGGCTCTGACTGGGCCACTTCAAAAGGTGGATTTTGTGTCTCCAAAGCCTTCATCGTGTTACTGGTGACACCTGTGCTTGTCCAATTTGAAAATGTCTGCCATTAAAAAAGGCCTAAGAATCACTTACCTTAATATATCTAAATTACCAACATGTCATACAAACAGAAAATGGTCACCATATCTCTAATTACCATGGTCATTATGATTAATGGGATGAATTATGTATTGTTGGGGTTGTTGTTTTTTTGGATGATGGTGCCAGAAATGATGAAGTCAACACTGCAACCAGTATTGCTACAACAACACTTCCATCTAGTGGCTGAAAATGTACAAAACAAAGAGACACCACTGGGCCTAAGAGTGACTGACTGAGCATGTGTTTTTTCATAAAGTTTATAGTTAGAGGTCATATGCCAATACTGCATGCCATTAACTTTGTGTCTTCTCTCTCCCGTAGTTCTGCTTCTTCCTCTTTGTCCCCCTCTCTCTGTACCTCTCTGCAGGAATCCCTGG
>JAUMHL010000004.1:5016337-5060362 GCA_032362345.1 Sandelia bainsii
ACAATGTAAAGTGCCTCGAGATGACTTTTGTTGTGATTTGGCGCTATATAAATAAAACTGAATTGAATTGAATTGAAATTGAATTGTGCTTAATCACACTTTAACATAGCAACATAACATGTTTACTTGTGTAACACAATTGTATTAACTGACAATAATTATTATTATTAATGTGCGGATTCAGGGTCCAGGAATTGAGCATAGTGCACTGAGCCACTAAATGGAACGGAGCCATAATTAACCTCATTAGTTCCACTTGTTTTTCCTACTATGATAAATGAGCGTGTCTGCTGTGAGAAAGAATCATCTGTATGAAACCTGAGTACTTATTTATTTTTCAGTATCCACTAGTTAAACTATCTTTGTAATTGTTGCTGCCCAATTTACAGCCAAAGCTATCAGTTTCAAAAAAAGCTTTATAATAGGGTTGTTATTATAAGATTTAACACCTGGCATACTTGTACAGCCACCAAATAGAATTCTGAATAAACCTATGCACTTGAAGTTAAATACGACAGAAATGTCCTGTAGTTTAAATTAAGTTCAGCTGACACGATCACTCAAATCATTCAAGGTCTGTGTGCAGTTTCTTGATGCTGTGTGCTTCTGGAACTGACCTGTTGCACTCAAGCATGTCTTAAGAGACGATTAACACGTTTTGGCACGCTTTAGCTCATTTACAACAAATGATGTTTACTGACCACTTCCCAAAGTGGACTATATAGATTTTGAGATTTTTTTTTTTATGTGGTTCCAGGCAGCTCTTTGTTTCCAGACAGAGATTTAAAGCATGTTAATTACACAATCTATCATGATGAACATTATGTTTCAAGTTTTGTTAGTCACATAGTTGTTGTGTAGTGGGGCAGAACACTCATGCAACTTTATTGCTATGCATTTCATAACAGTTTAAAATAATCATGTTCACTGTGATCAGTTAAAGCAAGTTTTAAGTTTCTTCTACAGCTGCAAAACACTGACATCATACATATATAACAAGTTTCTGGATTCCATTTAGCCTGTTTACCCTGGATGACTTACTTAACCATATATTCATAAGAGCATTAACCGTACTGAACTGTTGGATTTACTGTATGTTTCTCTGGACAATGCCATCAGATGTGTGTGTGCATGTGTAGTGTATTTAAAACAAGAGGCAAAAGATCAGGAGAGAAAACAATGTTCATTAAAGGCTTTAACATGGTAATAACGTTTATTTGGTCAACTGTTTAGCATTTGTCCATGTATGAAGAGGATTGTTAATCAATTTGAGAGTCACATCTGTTTCCAATTCTGCATTATGATTACACTGTATGTAAAGAAAAGGCAGCATTGATACTCCCATCATATCCTTCAAAGAACAAATTTGCTTCACCAACAGGTGGAGCACAAGGACCTTCCCAGTCAGTGTCAGACATTGGTCTGCATGCACAAATATCACAAACTAATGAAATGAAGGACTTTGAGCTCAGTAGAAAGTCTTAGTGTCTCCTCTCTTTATAGGCGGAGCTGTGACTTGATTCTGAAATCTCCCTGGCTCAACTTCACAAGCAGAGTGAGAGCAGCCACATAAAATACATTGCATTTAATTAACAGCTTTTACCACCTGCTTTCAGTTTACAAGATGAGATCATAACTCTTTCCTTTTTCTCCGATCCAACACACCACGTGATGGTGACATGTTCGCCTTTAGTGCACAGGTCTGATAAAAAAACAGCTCCAAATTCAACATCATCCTTTGGCTTAAGAGTTATACACACTAGTGTTTCAACATGATGTTTAGCTTTAACAATTCACACAGATCCAATCACAACAAACGTCCATATGGAGGAGTTTTACTGCTAGAGCCTGGGTGTGACCTCAACTAAGAATTATATCCTTCCCATAGCAGCCCTCACAGTTCCCCAGCCATCAGGACACCCTCTTTTTCACCTTGTTCACTTCTTGGGCTTGCTGGATCAACTCCCTTAACATAAGTAGCTTCTTCAAACAACACCTTTATTTCCAAAGCAAAGCTATGGGTTTTGGTTATTTACCATCAGGTGCGTATGAATGGCCATTTGAAATAGTGCTGTTTGAAAACATAATGTTTAATGAAGATGCAGCTTAAATAGAGGGGTAGGTAAACTGCACATTTCCTCTTCATTAATGGGTACCCAAAGCTGTAGAGGGGAAGGGGACTTAATATAATGCAGAAATGCAGTACCATTAATCACACAAATGTAATGGTTAACACTAATCTCTGATAAATCTCCTTAATTTACACAGGAAGTGTGCACTGAATTCCTTGTTTCCCCAGCAAGTGCTTAGTTTTGGTTGGTAGTAATTTTGTACTGAAGAAGCAGAAGTGAAACTATATATGACAGTAGACAGCACTGTATTGGAATAGTAAGAGTAAAGCAATTGCAATTTGGATTTTTTTTTTTATATAAAGCCATCAGCTATATTCATGTGGACAGGCTAATTTTCATTTTATAATCCTCTAAAATTCACATAAAGATGTACAGATGTACAGCATAGAGACTAATGCATTGATCTCTAGATAAGTACAAATATGGCACAATCACACATAAAGTGCTGTGACTATTAAAACACACACCCACATCTCTAACAGGATCTCTAAAAGAGTCTCTGCTCATGGTTGTTAGAACTCAGTTTATCTTTGTATCAGGTTTCTGTGTACTGCATAATTGGACATAATCATTCAGTAGGATTCATGTCAAAATCCTCTGAAAACGTTATAGCTGCACTGATATGACCAAAATCATTTGGTCAAAGCAAAAGAACAGTAGCTTTACCATCTAATTTTATCAATCCATCTTGGAAAACGTTTAGTAAAGTAGAGGCCAATAAATTACTTCATTAAATAAATCAAAAATAAATCTTAATTAATGTCAATAAATCAGACATGTAATGGGGTGCAAACACAGCTCTTTTCATGCAACGTTGTGCAGATGCAGTATCTGCCTCTCTTACAGTAGGCCAATAAATAGTGAACATCGTGCATGGGTTGTAATATTTCAACACTGATGACTCTGCTTTGTTAGCTTAAACTCCACCTTAAACACTGTCATGCCATACCATTTCAAAGGCAAACCCAATTTGACGTTGACCCACGCATGATTAAAGGAGGAACATTTATTCAGCAGGGTTTTCATTGATATGACTCACTCAAAGCTGTAGAAATACTGTATAGAGGTCACGTCTGGAGGAAGGTTGTTGCATGTCTGAAATGAATGAATGAAGTAATTTAAGTATTAGTTTAAAGTTCATTTAAATCCACAATCACCAACATAGACTTCAATTAAAATGTTTTTTAAATAAACTGTGTTCATCCTGCTTTATGGAAGATTGAATTTAAATGCAAATCCACCAATAATAAGTTTATTACTTTAAAAAAAATCTTTATCATACACTGTATGCTAAAACTGCATGACCCTATGCATGCAACAGACTTTGTTTAAGAATGTATGATGGTGCAGTGGAGCAGCAATAGTCTTTTGTTGCAGTCTTTAAGAAAAGTCTTATGTTCACATTTTCTCCCACTATTAATCCTGATCTGTACGTATTGCCGACTTTTCTGTATTTCTGCCCATAGAAACAAAGAAATATGCTTTTATGTGATTTTCAAAGGACATTACTCAAAAGCAGACTGGAAAAACAGAGTCTGTAGTCTCATCTTTCTCAATCATGTACACTTAATATGCACAGTAAACATGATCCCTTTGCATTTTGCACAGTGCAGCTTCAGTCTCATTACTGTTTCTGCATGAGTGGACTGATGCCAAGTTTAAGATCAGCCAATAATTAGGATCACTACACATATTAAATCAGGATTAATGACTGATTGATCCTAATCTTCCAAATCATGTCAAGCAGAGATCTTCAAAATGGCTCAAACTTCACAGTCAAGGCTACTGGACAGTGTCAGATTATAGCTAAAGACTGGATTATCACTGCTAATCCAATTACACATGTCGTGCTGTAATCGTCTTTCAGACTGGTTTTATTCTAAGGATAACCTTTTGGAGAGTGTGAGCCCATATAGGCAGCTGCATCTGAATGCAATTAGAATATTTGACCACCAAGTATCCTGCGAGAGCTCTGATGAATGTTTAAACAGCTTCTACAGATTTAATTTAATCTCACACATGCCCCAAAACAAAGTGAATTGTCAATTTGTATTGTGTCAATATATCACATATAGCGGTGTAACAACCGGAAATGAAAAAACAAAACAATGGATGACGACTTGACTCCACCTCGTGATGCCATTTAGCAACAGATGAGCAGCAGCGTTTCATGTTCATTTTCAGCAGCTAGAGATCAGCATTGCTGTCGCCGGGGTGTCCTAAAGGAAACCTCCTGATGTTTGTCACAGTCTCTGTGCTTCTTCTTTCTGGTGCACCGTAACCGACTGAGTGCGTTAGCGGCTTCCTCGTCCAAACCGCGTGTGTTATTGCTGGCACTAGTGACTTTCTGGCTGTGGCGGGTCGGTATGGATGTGCTATGGATGTTACCGCTGCTGCTGATTCCACTCCTGGTGTGGACCAGCAGCACGTTTGTTTTTTATTTCAAAAAGTGCTTTTACGTCGCTTGGATGATGGTCCTTGCCGTGTTTGCTATCCCCCTGTGCATACTGAAAAGCGGAGGCAGAGATGTTGAAAACATGAGGTGAGCGTAATAAATGTCGCTTGCGGGCAGCGCCGTCTGTCAGCTAGCCAACGTTAGCTTATTAGCATGCTAGCAGCAGCTGTAGCTGCTTAAACATTCATATAAAGCTTGCAACATTCGTCTTCTTGTAGCGAAGAGTTGCATTAACACCTCTGCATCCTCAGCGAACATCTGGTCTGTCATTTATAACGGAGAACCAAACAATAGTAGTTAAATACTTGATGTATTTTTACTTGTGTACATGCTAACATTAGCCTCCTTGACATATTGACAGTAGGAACGTGTTGTTAACGTGTTAACAAGAAGGTTAGTACGTTCATGTTCAAGTATGACTATTCCCAACGTAGGTAAAACAACATTTAGTCTTAAATAGCTCTTGTTTATGTCTTTTTTTTACTGCAGGAATGCTTTCTATCTTCCCTCCAGTCTTATGCTTAATGTTAGCTAAGTTACATGAGGTGAGCACACAAGTTTCCTCGCTGATGCACAAGGCTGTCATTGTATTACTAGATTCGCTATAAGAGCTGCTGTATTGGTGAAGCTAGCTCCACTAGCTAAATCAGTTTCAGTCTTGATAATGCAACTAATGTTAGTCTAGCTATGCACTGTTATCAGTGTGCCAGTCTGAGTTACAGCTGTGCAGTCTAAATGTGCAAACCAGCCCAGTATCCCTGCAGTAAACCATATATTTATAAAGATTTTAATTGTCAGGTTTGGTTTAAAGTGTATGAACGAATGATTCAGTTCTTGAGATCATAGATGGTGGTAGTTGTGGTGTCTGTTCATTACATTAAAAAGAGTTCCAGTAAAAAGTTCCTGGTAATTTTCTTTTGCAGAAACATGTCCAGTAACTTTCCCTGGGATAAAAGTTCCTTTGATGGTTTTCATTTACACAGCAGGGCCAAAACCTCAGGAACATTAAGCTGTTTACTTATTTCCCAGTCCAGAAGCGCAAAATCAAAAGCTCACCAGGTGTGTAAAATTCTTCATGATCTGACTGTCTAGCAAAGTTCGGCACTGCAGGCCTCGCCCCAGTAGTTCACGGACCTTTAGAAACAACTACCCTTCATCAAGGAACATTTTTGGGAGGTAGAAGTATGGCCCTGGAAATTAATTTAGATCCTGGTTCCTCCGGTGGAAACAAAGATAGATGAGTGAAGCTTTTTAAAAATGTCTGTTCCCTGGGAAAGGTTCAGGCAGTGGAAACTGACCTGTATGTGTTATTGGCATATTATATAGCTCTAATGATTAATAACTTAATGTACATGCAGATATGACTAGGAATGAAAGAGGACAGTTGATATACTTAACACACACATAAAGTCAACATTATGCTTCAAATATCAGCATCTACTTATTGGAGAAGAGGATTTTTATTGTTTTAGTTAAATGTAGATGGTGAGGATGGATTTCTGGACACAAATTACTGCATTCCAGTAATTACCTTGAAGAGACAGATGCCAGATGGCAAGTTCAACCTGATTAGAGTTGGGTTACCAAGTAGTTATGAGGCCCATCCTCAATGCAACCTCATTTGGCCTTGGATCTGTTGACAGCAGCCCTGTCAGTTACAACAGCAGTCCTTACAGCCTCACCGCTCTAGGAATAACTGTTTCGTAGTCACATTAGCTGTGGTGGTGGTGGTGTCGTCATGTTGCACCTGTGTACCATACTGTCAGCTCAAAGGTTATCTAGACCTGTTGACTGTGACAAGCAACTAAATAGGAGTCAACCTGTGCCCAGGGAATGAATAAAGTTTTGCATGCGCATTTTACACACTAGCCAATCTGGCAAAAAGTGCTCTGTGATTCATCAAGGGCAGAACTGTCTGTTACAAACATTGCTGTCAGAATGGCTGCACAAAGGTCTCTTCTCTTCTCTGCTTGCTTCACAGCTGACTTTGAGTACTCCAGTGTTGCACAGGAAACTGTGCCAGTACAGTGTACATGTACACTCATTCAAAAGCATACAGAGACTAGAGTTAATGTTTTGCTTGCATTTTCTGAAATACACTTGAAAATGCAAGCAAGACATTTACAATTTCTTGTAAATTTCTACAGTTTACAATTTCTACAATTTTACAATTTCTTGTAAATGCAGACACATAGTGTCTGTTAGTTAAGTGAATGGCTACTTTTGAATGGTTGTGGCTCCAGCATTAATTATCTGGCAGGATCTCATGACAACAAAAAAAGGGCTGAGGCTTAGTTTTCTTACTTACAATTGCTTGAGCTCAGGTTCCATACTGTAATGGCTTCTAACATTGCTGGAGGGCTACCAGTGTTGAGCAGTAATGTCACTCACGCTGTTAGATGACTGATCATTAAAACTGTTCATTTTCCTGTCCTTCTTTGCTGGGTCATTATGATCTGTGACCATGCCCCCGTCTTGAACAACCCTCTGACCTTTAGCACCTGAATTAGCTTTGGCACTGGTGTCTCTGCTTATTGACACAATGTTTTTAAGGATCAGGTCAGGCTCACCTTTTATCTGTGACCAGCCAGGTTGTCACTGCTGATATCAGATTAGCCTAAATGTTATCATGTTCTGTAGGTACAAAAGGAAATCATTTAGATCCTGATAATGACATGAACCAGATGACAGGTCATTGGATTGGTCATAAAAAGAATCCAACCGAGGCCATTTTATTCCCCTTGAACAATCTTACACGCTAGGCTGAGCCATTGCATAACCAGTGCCTTTTGCACTAGACTGAGTGTGTTATCGCTGTACCACTGTGTTGAAAGATAACCCTAAGACTGTTCTCCAGTTTAAAGGTTGAAGTTATTTTACAATAGCGCACCAATCAAATGTATACAGTGGCTTCAGAAAGTATTCAGTTGTTCACTTACTGCACTTTGTCGTGTTGTGTTTTTTTTTGTCACTTTTATCAGTTAGTTTACACTCATTAACCCATAAAAAATAACAAAGGGAAATTAGGGTTTTTAAATGATTAAAAATCAATAACTGACATCTCTCACTTATAGAAGTATTCAGAAAACCTTTAGCTGCAATTATAGCTTCAAGTCATCTTGAGCAAGTCTCTACAAGCTTGGCACACCTAGATTTAGGTAGTTTATCCCATTCTTCCTGGCAGATCCTCTCAAACTCTGTCAGATTTGATGGGGAACGTCTGTGAACTGCCATCTTCAGGTTTGCACTTTGTTTGGGCCACTCATGGACAGCTAGAGACGAAGCTACTCCAGTGTTGTTTTGGCTGCATGTCATTGCTATGCTGAAAGGTGAACCATCGCCCCATTCTCAGGTCTCATGCAGTCTGGAAGAGATTTTCCTCAAGGACACTGCAGTCAGACCTCCCTCAGTTCTGAAGTCTCTGTCCCTGCTACGAAGAAACACCATCCTAGCATGAAAAGTGCTGCCACTATACTTCATCACAGGTGATGAGCAGCACCTGATGTTCACAACACATTGTGCTTAGAGTTCTGCTTAAATAGTTCTATTTCCACAAACTCTGAGTTCTTAAAGTGCTGTTTGCAAAACTCCAAACAGGCTGTCATATGACTGTCCAAGGCCCTTTTTGCCTGATTATTCTGTGTGATTCGTCATCAAGTGGATGGAAGACTCCTGGTGGTTCCAAGCTTCTTCCATTTCACAATTATTAAGGCTACTAAGAAATGCTCAGAGCTTTAGAAATGGACATCATGTCTTGTTTTTTGTTCAGATGTGCAGTGTGAAGTTTGGGACATTATGTAGGTCTGTGCTTTTCTAAGCTGTGTCCAGTCACTCACTCCAGACACATCTTAAGAAAAATGAAATGATGATGATGATGATGGTGCATCCAACTACAATTTGGATTACTAAACATTAAATCCACAACACAATTAAGTGTACACAAAGTGAAGGGGTCTAAATACTTAATGAACTGCCAGCTTAGCTTCAAGTGAGGCAGTAGTACAGGTTTCATGCTTCAGGTAGAGGCACAAAATAATTAACACAAGTGATTCTTAAGGACTAACTTTTTTTTACCTGTCAAACTTATATTATATAAAACTACCCCAAATTACACAGAGAATGATAGAAGTCATTTTTAAACGAGGGCAAATTAGGACAACAAAAGGAGGACAAAGTTTGAGAGGGGATACGATTCACTGATGAGGAAGGGACAAGATTTTTCTTTTTTTAAAGTGATGACTTCTCCAGCTGAGACATAAGATGAGGAGTGACTCTGCTGTTTTCCCTGAGAGGGAAGGTCATTCAACTTGGGGGTATAAGAGAAGCCAGGTTTAGGAAAAACAACTAGTTTGTCACGATACAGAATTTTGTGGCTTAGTTATTAAGTTTATGCCTGGACATTTCGACACTGTTATGGCTCCATGATCACTGAACTTGTGCTGTGGTCACTGCGCTCTGAATAACGCATTTCGTTGACTTTGGATATACAAATTTGTCTGTGCAAGTGAAATTGTTTTTTTTTGTAAATATTGTAAATGCAGGTTGAATGAAAGCGCTTTTTTTTTTCAGCACAGGTTGAACACTGGTGTTTCTTTCCCCGACATTGACTGGTGTTTTTATAGATACATCTACCTTTGTGACATTACATGCCTAAACTTGTAGAACGCACTAACGAGGCAATCAGAGGTATGAAATGAATGATCAGCTGCTAACTTAGGAAATTTCTATATTAATTACATACAAATTGAATGAAAGGCTTTGTACAGATTTGCAGTGCACGCTTCACATTTTTACCAGTTTCTTCCTCTTTTCAGAGTTCAGACAGTCATACAGCAGTGATGAATAAGTTTACCACTGCCTTTGGCTCCAAGAGGGAAAAGAGTGTAGCCACAATCAAATAATGATTAGATAATGGCTAGAAATGGAGAGCTAAGTAGCTCTTTGTAATGTGGAGTTGGCTTGGACATACATTTTCAAGGTTGTCTTTTCAGCCTTACTTCCCAACACCAGAGTGTATAAATTTGAAATTGGCAGCTGTACTCGATGTATTTGCGAGGTGGCTGAGGAGGGCAGGTTTTTGAAAGTGTTATGGGGCGAAGGAGGAAAATACAACATAGATAGCTGCAGGCTTTAATATGAGAAGGGATTCAATGTTAAACTTGTGGTTGGTAAGAAAAGATCTCATTTGATGGAAGTAAAAGCATGTAAACCTTCATTATCAGTTTGTGACACGGGTGATTGCAGCTTGTTGTTTTGAATAGTGCTGAAATCTTTCCAAGTAATAGCAAATGTCATCTTGAATCTCTTCAGAGTTCAGAACTGTTATCTTATTTGTCTCTACAAAGGTCAGATTTTACAAGTCCCAAAAGATAAACATGAGACATCTCTGTGGAAAACGTGTTTCCTAACAAGGAAATGTATCATGAGTTTGATCATTTCCCCACAAATGTCATCTCACTTTTAAGAGTATAATTCCAGATAAATCAAACGATTTATTTTATTGAACTAATCACAGGCCCACATTGTCTGTGTGACTTTAACAGTGCTGTAAAATGTAAGTCATAACTTCAGTTTATTTATTTCTCTTCACTGTCAGAGGCAGGCAGATGTTTGGTTTTTCTTAAAGCTTACTGGAGCGTTATACCTACTACAGGCAATGATGTAACTAAGAGAAGAAGAAACAAACAAAAACCTAAAAGAGATGTTCTTACATGATGTCCTGCAGTTTTAAGACAGTGCATGTATGGCTAATGAAGATCAAATTTAGTATTCTTATAATACTGTACTATTTAATATGCTTTATTCATTCCACTGTTACCCCCAAGTTTTCAATGTGTGGTTCTTCGTTAATGATATGTTTCCTGCTGCATTCACATAACAGCAAACCTGTACTTATACTTAACAGTAATTAACCATTTCCTCCTCAGGATTATCCGCTTCATGGTTCGTCATGTGAAGTATTTGCTGGGTCTTCGATTTGAAGTGAGTGGGTGGGAGCATCTGCAGACGGAGGGGCCCTATGTCATCATCTCCAACCACCAGAGCTCTCTGGATGTTTTGGGTGTGTATTGTGATGTTAGTTGGATGTTTGTTTTGTCATGTTGCCTCGGTAGTATAGCACATTGATAGTAAAATGAAACAATAACTCTTAGGTGGTGCTGATTTAGCATCTTTATTTTGACAGTATTTCTGTCCAGCTGCACAGTTAAAAACACTAAAGGGACTATAAAGAGGGCTACAGTTAAAGCTGCAAGCTGCTGCATCGTTTTTCATTAATCATTTTGTCTGTACAAACTCTGACAATTTGCAAAAAGTTAATGTGATGCTTATAAATCTCTTGCTTTGTTTAACCAAAGTAAAAAAGAAAACAAAAATATATCACAGTTTACACTGACATATGACAAAGAAAATCAGCTAATCTTTGCTTTTGGGAATGAATTCTGCAAAAAATGTTTCTTTTTCCATTATATTTGCTTGGAAAAATTACTGAAACAAGAATTGATTAAAAAAACATCTCATTATTTTTGTTGATTAATTATTGATTGATGTATGGTTTCTACCTAGTTGACCTAGTATTTATGTGAACACCATGAATGACTCCCGATGGTGAAAATCAACTATTTAAGTTTAGTTTTACTGCCAACACTGGACCATTTCTTTCATAGACCATTTCTTCCATAGTTAAATAAGCTTTATTGTCATTTTAGCGTAAAAGTGATGCTGAAACAGTGTTAAGGTGGAAAATGTAGTCCTCTTTAGCTCTATTTTTCAGTAGTGGCTGAAATAATTAGTTGGATAGAGAATAATGCAACATAACTGTGCAGATGGAAGCATTTCCACAGCACTAGTTTTTGTTTTTATTTGTCTTTATCTGTTGTCTTCTATAACTCAAGTAAGATCAGACTTCCACAAAGAAGTGTTTTACGCTCATCAGTTCTTTGAAGTAGCAGCAGTCCTCTGCAATTAAAGCTGGGTGAAAGAGTTGTACCGCTGCACTGGATTTCTGAATCTGCTTCGAACTGTACATGTGGTGAATTTCTTCTCTGTGGCCAGAAAAAGCGGACATGCTGCTACTACGTAATAACTAAAAAGGATTTTTTCACTCTGCTGCTCTGACATTTAAGAAACCTGGGTAAGTGAATCTTTCCCAGACAGTTGTCAAGGCTCTCAACAAGGGAAAACGAGGACACTTTCGACTTTAATCTGGATTAAATATAATGTGACAGAGTGCATGATTCTTTACATCTTTGATCGCCTCAGAGGTTTAAAGGTCAGCTGACCTTTATTCTGCTCAGTGTAGACATCCTGCTTCAAGCTTGTGTGAACACGATGCTACACACCTAACTAACCAGGCAGTCAGTGCAGAGCATGTCCACAGTTCCTTGTAGTGACCCTGGAGGACTTTAACATAAGAAGCCTCAGGTGTGAACTGCTGAAATATAGATCACACATGGAAGGCTATAACTGAAGAGGGAAAATACTGTACTGTTAACACAGTCACTGTTGAACCAGCGACTCTGTCAACACTAAGATGTGACCAATGAGGCAAAGCTGGAACTACAGTCTCGCTTTGAGTGCACTCTCTGCTGACCTGGATGAGCTCACTGACACGATGACGCAGGAATTTGTGACCTCTTTTGTATATAACGAAGAACTGGCAGATGACCTTAATGTATTTTACTGTGGAGTTAATGGGCCTAGGCACACACTGGTGGCCTGCTGCAACTCGGTGTACATTCCTGCAAAGTCCGCTAATTCAGAAAATAACAATTTCCTTTTAGACTTGACAATAATTGGTGTTGACTGTTGCTTTTTTTGTGTAGAGAAAGAGTTGCCAAACCACCTTCAGGTTTCTGGAATCTACCAACACAGTTCATCAAAATGGGTCCAGCAGAAAAAAGTACTTCCTGTGCCAGTCAAGGTTCAACCTTTAGTCTTTTCTGTCCACTTTTCAGAAGCAGAATGTCTTTCCTGCAGCAATCTCATTTGATGTTGTAATCATAACATGATTATTCTGCAACTCGGGAGTTAACTACTAAGGATTAGTAGTTATGAGCTGAATAAATAATTTCCTGGAGGTTTAATTGTATCAGTCACTAAAGAAAACAAGAACCAAAATTGGCCATCAGAACTGCTGAAGACAAAACTGGTGCCACCCTGCCCATCCTGTAGGACTGAGATCTCTCTTGGTTCAGTGAAAGGGAAAGTCCACACAGACCACTGCTAACTTATTTGAACCGAATGTTAAGCCCTGTCGGGTGCATCACATCCAAACTCCCTCTTATTCTAGAAGGAACCCTCTTTTCCTGGTTTTGGTTACTAAGTCAGATTTCACTGTATGTTAGACAATAGTGGGACATGTAAGATGTAACCGGCATCATGCTGACAAAAGCTTCGTAGCAAAATGGAGAATGATATACAGGTGCTACACAACTGCAACATATTAATGTTATATTAACATATTTAGTAGTTTTGATTTAGCACTGAATGTCATAGAACACACTGAGCAATGCAGGTAACAATATAAAATTCGTACTTTACTGGCCTCGCAGACCAGAGACGAAAGGTGGTCATATATTTACTGGATACCATTTAAAGTACGCGTAGATTGAACAAGAACACGTAGTAGACAGGGAGGGCTCCCTCACTCCATCATTCTTCTCGACCCAAAATCTCATTGTTGAGGACACGAACTTGGCAGAGCTGTGTTTTCTCTCCATCAGCGTCTGGGAGAGAGTGTTTTAGTTACTGTGAGTGATGAGGGCAGGCTAGAGGCCAGGGTAGTGACAGGAGGGAGAGAGCTAGACATCTAATTAGTGCTGAGAAAACTCAGCATGAGTCTGATGTTGCTTCCAAGTTGCCATACCAACTGCTACACCCAGCCATTAATAGCTGCTCCTCTTAGAGCTGTTGTGATGAGACCGCTAGAAACTGAAATCCCTCCTCACATCCACACGTGAAGCACTTGTGATGTAATTTTTTATTTTTTTAAAACTGTCTCTGCTGCTTTCAGTGTTTTATTTCAGACTTTCCCTGATATCGTTTGACGTCTTAACGCTGTTCTATCTTCTGCACCAGCTGCCTTTGCTCAAAGGTTAATCACACATGTCTCATTTCAAATTGAAAGCCCTATTCATAGATAACTTCATTTGAGTATAATTTCTTTCCCCACATCACATATATTACTGCAGACTTTATACCTGATGCAATCTAGATTTTGACAAGGTCATAGATATAACTGACAGGAAGACCAAAGTTCAGCACAGATTGAGTTCTTGAGTGTTGCATTTCATCCCCGGTGTTGACAGATTCCATATTTTTAAGGTTTCAGTTGTGTACTCTTGCATTGTACCTGGGTAAGATGAGATAAAAGTAACAGCTTTAAGAAACATGGAAAAACAGATCCTCTTTTCATGAAGGTTATAATGTAAATTTTCCATTAAAAGCTGTTTTTTTTTAAATAAAGGTCTTGTAAATGTGATGCGTATAAATGTTATACTAAGAATTAATGCTTATGTGAACAAAAAAACTTATAAGTAGAGTTTAATGTAATTTCAGCAAAGTTTAAAATGGTCAAAACTTTTATTCACACTTCTTTTCCTTGATAGGAGATGAGCCTTGGAGATAAAGGTCATAATGTTTGCTGATTATCCTATACAACAAAGTGTGCTTTAATTTGTTGTAATTGAGAACATGGTAAATCATCTTCACATTCTTCAGTGCACCTCATATCTTTATGTTGCTGCTTTTAATGAAGTATTTAAATTTAGAATGAGTGACTTCAATTTAATTTGAAGGACATGTACGATATTGTATACATATCGTACTGTAGGTGTGACTGACTTGCGTGTTTGAACATTCTGACACGTGAGCTTCTAATTCTCTGTTTCTCAGGCCTGATGGAGATCTTACCAGACCGCTGCACCATGATTGCCAAGAAGGAGTTGACCTATGCCGGCACAGTAGGCCTCATTTGCTGGCTCGGTGGTATCGTCTTCATCAACCGCAAGAAAACAAGCGATGCTAAGAGCGTCATGGCTGACGCTGCCAAAACCATGTTGGATGAACAGGTAATTTGCCTCTTGTCAACCCAGGATGCAGTACAGTGATTTTTGTGAGTTTTCTTTTTTGTATTTGCACTTATCTCAAGGTTTACAAGCTTCTGGCTTTGGCTCATTGGGGATGATGTAAGATGATTTTTTTCAGTCTTGTGTTTTCACCTCTACAGATTCGCTTGTGGGTGTTCCCAGAGGGAACGCGAAACCAGAAAGGTGACCTGCTGCCCTTCAAAAAAGGCGCTTTCCACCTGGCAGTGCAGGCACAAGTAAGGCGCGGGGGGGGTGTCCTATCTACATCAAGTCTCTGTATGTGAATTAAGTCATGAACTGTAAGGCACAACCTCATCCCATACATTCACTTAACCCCTGCTCGCAGAGAGACTCTGGCTGTTTTGTAGAAAACTTCTGCCACACCTAGTCTTCTAAAAAGAAGAGTGATGTTGCTAGTATTGTGCTGCTTCTAGACACATGGGGGCGCTATCAGCCTTATATGGTGTAGAGTTTGTGTGCATGATTAAGCCATATCAATAATACGAATAATGACATTGACAGATGTCACTGAATCAGCCTGGCTTATTATCAAGGACACCTTAAGAGGGTGAGAATAGTATTCTCAGTTGTTGTTTTTTAAACACTCATTTTGACATTTCAGTGTTTTCTCTGAAATTGTCCATTTTATATGATGTAACTTCTCCAAGGCAGATGCAGCTCCTGACACAGAATGACTCCGGAGTAATTGACAACTCAGCTGTGTGCGTTTTGATTTTTTATCTCTGCATGCATGCAGGTGGGAGGTCTCTGTTCTTGAGTTGAGGTTTTGTAGCAGACACTCGGGGGGTCGAACAGGTGGGATGAATTTAAAAAAACACATAATTGAGTGAGATTTGGCCAGAAACCGCAACTTTGTTCACCCAAGGCAATAATGTTGTGGTGTTTTTATGTGCCAATTTATACTTGCTGCTAAAGATAAATATCAGTTTGGTTCAGATTTGCTTTGGGGTTGAAAGGCTACAAAAATAAAGCTCTGCTGCTCCTCATTGGCAAACAGAGATATTTTGTATAGTGGTTCCATTAGCCCTACAGCTCAGCTCTGCATATAATATACAACTAACGTTTGGATGTTAACAGCAGTACCTGATTTGCGTTTGTTTTGTGTGTGTAAGTTGGCGTGAGGGGTGAATAACTTCATTTGAGGTCTGGAGAATACAGTCTTTGTTTTGGTTTTCCCTCTTGGCTTTGCTTTGCACTGGAGACTTGTTCTGTGTGAACATAGACTATTTCTATCTCTTCGGATTTGCTTCTGCTGAATTATAGGGCAGCCTTTCCAAGCCAGCCAGATTGAGTGGAAGCAGGACAGCCCCCAGGGGGAGCCACGTTTGGCTCAGTCAGTCCTATTGAAGGGCCACTTGGGGCTTTGAGAGAGCAACTCTGCCTCTATTAGCAGAAGTGGAGGAGATGGGGATTGCCAGTGTTGTGCTCAGTTTTTGTGCAACAGAGACTGAGAAAGTGATGTTGGTTCACTCAGGCATTTCTGTCCGTTGACTCTTTTTTTTTTTTGCCTTGCATAGGACAAAGTGAAGTTTAAATGTCACATCAATTTGAATGTATATTCTCGAAAAATAAGAGGTAAAATATTTTAGGATGGCATGTTAAATATCTTTAATAAAAAACAAAATATCTTTCCTCTTGTTTTCCAGGTACCCATCATACCTGTCGTGTTCTCCTCTTATAGCAACTTCTACCTACGGAAAGAAAAGCAATTCAAATCAGGTAACTGTCCGTTTTTCTCATTTTCCAGTAACAATTGCCCCTTTTTTCTGTGGAATGTAACTAATCCACATGTGTACGCAAATGGCTGCCTAATGCTCTTTGAGACTTTTGACAGTGGAGTTTTGTGCCTCCACAGGAACCATCAGATTGAAGATACTTCCAAAGATTGAGACAAAGGGGATGTCATCGGATGATGTGTCATCCCTCTCTGAAAAATCCTTCAACGTGATGCGCTCTGTCTTCCTGGACATGTCTGATTACGTAACCCAGAGCAACGGGCCCTTGAGGCACTGAACATTTACCATACTCGCACCTGTCTTTCTCCTATGCCCCTGTCTGAGACCCACTCCTCCACCAGACCTTCCCGCTGCCACCAGGTTGTCCTATTACCTGGCCAGGAAACAACATGACGCATATCTCTTGTCATGAAGTCTCTTCTTGTCTAATTGACGCCTGGCCCAGTCCACCTCTGGCCTGACCATACAGCACAGTCAGTCCTGACCCTCACTGTGTCTGCAGCAGCAGAGCTGCTCTGCACGCCGTGAGCAGAGTGACGGATGGCAAACCGAACAGTACGGATGTGTGTTGTTTTTCATGCATGCCTTTTGAATGGCTCTGTCCACCTTCATCCTTGCTTTGTTCTCTGGCTATGGAAGCCTGGCCTTGTCTAACTTTATCAGCATTTTGTACTTTCTTTTTGGCCTTTTTCCTCCTGCTTTCTGTTTCACAGCTCAACCTTGGCATTTTCTCTTTTCTTTTCATAAATGTCATTGGATATTTATGTGTATTTCTCATGCTGCCTTAGTTGTAGTTATCTTTGGATGATCATGCACAGACGCACAGATATTCAAAATCCTCAATCCTCGATCTTCTTCCTTCCTTTCCTTTTTAGTGTGTTCCCCCCTTTTTGCATTCCAGTCTCTTGCCTAAAGACAAACGAAACAGGGTTTCCACGAGCAATTGAGTGTGTGGAGGTAAGAGGTCGACACGGGTCAACCATGGACTTCTTAGTTCTGTCGCTATGAATTGAACTCTGTATCCATATTGGCTCTTCAACTCTGTGACCAATAGCTACATGACATACTTTATGATGTCAGAAAGCAAGGAATTCAAGGTTACGCGATACAGTGTATAACAATGGCACCCATCTGTACTGAATTAATAGACTTAAGTGGACTTATCAGTTGTCAGTGTTGTGCATTGTTGGTGTATCATTGTGCTTTATTTTTTTTTGTTTCTCTCCAAAAGATTAGAAACAACCTCTCTGCAGCAAGTTTCTTCTGGCTCTCTATTTATTTCTACATCTGATAATCTGACATCTTTTTTTTCTCTTAGAAGCAGTTTTTTACTCCTGAACCCACAAGTGAACCTATTTCAGATGTGTCAAAAAGGGGGATCTCAAAAAGTGCAATGTCCAATAGGTTTTAGAATTACTGTTCCAAAGTGCAAGCTACCTGATGTGCCATGACAAAGTTTTTTTTTTTGGATGTTTGGATTATTATTTTACTATGACTTGCTTTATAAGTCGTCAGCTGACTGATTGCCCATTACCAATGATATAATTATCTTTTACCAGTGATGTAAGGTGGTTCCTGATGTTAGGAAGAGAGTTAAACTTATTTATGTTTGTGGAACTGGTTTGGAGTGGTTTTATTTGTTCTCATTTACTAATTACTAACAGTCCTGAAATTCTCAAGTCTACATCTCAGAAGAGTGTACTTACTTAACATGTATTCTGTTAACTGGTAATGTGAATGGTCGTCCCCATTTTTTTTATTAACAGAATGTGACATGAAGTTGAATAGCATTGTAGTTGTGGTGTTCTGATTATTTTAGTACTTAACCTCATAGTTTATTTAAAAATAAATTTCAGCTTTACATTTGATTGGTTGTTGTTGACTTGTTCAGATACTTTTCTTATGGTTTTGTAATATGTACTGACACTGACTTTCTAATCAGATAGTACCGACTGAACTGTTTTACTTTACATCCAGATCTTAAATTTCCTTTGTTTATTTACTTTGCTGCTTTTGCCCATCAAACACCATTTTAGAATGTATTTCAGCATTCAGGATATTTGTATAATACTAATCACATCTATTTTTTTCCTTTTTTGAAATTATTCTATGAAATATTGCATACATACCGGCATCAGATTTAGGAAATGTATTACATTTTGCAAAATGCTAAATTTAGACTGACTTGTTGTGCACACAGACCTTCTGGAATCATCTTTGTAAATGGATGTATCAATACCTTGATACTAAGCCTGTACACTGCTGTTCATAGTTGAGTGCAACAGTAGTTTAAGTAATGACCTGCAGGGCTCTCAGCTTTTACGTACATGTGAAAGAGTTTAATTAGTGTTGAAGGCCAGTATGGAATATATGCGACTACTAATGACAGCAGATTATATTGTGTTTTTTCCCCAGTTTAATATATTTATTGACCTATTTTCTTATCTGTAAGAGATGATTTTTACCTTTGCAACAAGTTGTTTGAATGTTTAAAAAGTACTTTACCAGTACTGGCTTCTTCCCAAAAAATTTGAACTAAACTATATACATTTTGCTAATTTGGTGTTTTCCATGTAGTCCCTGTTAATTTCTTGCTTATTTTGTAAAGCAAATGTGTGATTTGTAGAGTTTGTGTCATGAACAGGCTCTGCAACAATCCTGCTGTTAGATTATTTTTTTTAAGGCGGTTGTTTACAAACCAACATGTAAGATATTGGAAAAGATTCTAAAGTATTCTAAACCTTAATAAAGCACTTTTCATGGTGAGTTTGGGTGGAAAAATAAAACGGACTTCAAAGTTTTTCCTCTGATTTTTCACTAAAGCTATTACAGTGTAATTGGTGGTAGCTTTAGATGGATATGAGAAACAGAACTGACACCCTACAGAGCCGTGTGTGTGTATAAATGTGCACACCTGGCGTAGATGCCCATTGTAGTATTTTGTTAATATTGAGGCTGTAGTGTTGATTTCACCTATTCTGGGTAAACATGAATACACTGCACAATAATAAATGCAAAGTAATTCATTTTTAGTTTTTATGTTTTGTTCACTTACATGCCTGCTTTGCCTTCTGTTGACATGAGCACTTCATCCACCACAGTACTGTGTGTATGTATAGCTCAAAAGTGGACATCCTATGTTGTGTTAACTTAATGGAGTTTTCTTTCTTATCAGCAGTGTAGATGTGGTTGTAATATTTGAAAGCCTTATTAACCCTAGAACACTATCGTCGGGAGATTTTCACCCACCAAATTTTGTTCACATGATTTTCATTGTGTTGCTGCTGTGGCCTGGGTCCTCAGGTAGCTTCAAGCTTCTCACTGCTGTCACTGAAGGTAGGAGTGTTTCCCAGCTCCAATCCCTGGTTTTCCTTTTAGGAATTGTTTTAACGATTCCCTAATGTTTCATTACTTTAGACCCTCTCTCACTAACGTGAGGTGAAAATCTCCCGAACAGGTACCTGAAAAAACCTGGGACAGGAGCTGAGAAACACAAATAACTTCAGATTAAAGTACTCCTCATAGAAGTACAGTATTGTACTTTAATATATTTTGATGAAAAAATATTTTTTTGAAACTATATCGGGTATAATATACCCCGCATTAGTGATGAAAAAAGCTTTAGTGTTCTAGGGTTAAGTAATACTTTCATATAACTGAGCACACAGCATGATTTAATGAAGATGTTTTATTACAAAAAGGTACAAAACTAAGTAAAAATGTCTATAAGAGCACAAACAAGTTTAATCATAATTTAAATACATAAATACAGATGTCTATGTCTGCCCCTGGACAGTTTAAGGCTCAGACAGAGGACACAGCTGCACTGATGCAAAACAAACACAGAAACAAAGTGGCCAGTTTGACCCTTGACCCTCAAGGGTTTGATTTACATGTTAAAGGGATGATGTAATGGTGAAACTGAGCCTGCCTCAGGTTCTTTTACAAAATCAAGAATTTGACAGTGATTCAACAAGAAAAGTAAATAAAAACCTGTTGGGAATAGTGAAAATCACACTTGGTTTGTACCATGATTGCGTCACAACATAACTGAGGCTGTTTCTGTTTTCTGCCATCCCTTTCTTACAAACACCAGCTGCCTCGGTGCGTACAATCTTTGCATTGGCCCATGTTCTGTGGTTAATTCTCCTGGCAAGAACCTAGGGGAGAACAGTGGAAATCATTACTACAATGTACTGTCAATGTGTTTTAAACTAACATGCTTGTGATTGTAAAATTGGCTGAAATATGTTATATTTAAACCATGCTTTGATTTCATTTTACCAAGGGGGAATTTGCAGATGAAAGGTTGTTGGTTTTAGATTTTCATAGTTGGCACTTCATGATCTGAATTCCCAAAATGCAATAACTGACTATTATGTAATAAAACCAAATGATAAAGCTTTTAATGTAATAAAAATCTGATAATTTATTAAAAAGCTAAGAGTCAGGATTCTGCATGATGATGTCTGAGTCAGTTGAGTTCCTTTCAATCCTAATGCCTCCTGATATTTGGTGATAAGTGAGATACTGGATGGAACATCATATCCACCTGTGGATGAATTTTAATGCTTTGGTGATCTTCTGACTTGTGCCTGTTAGCACGCTGATGTTAGAATTTAGTTAAAGCACCACTTTGCTCAAGTTGCCTTAAAGAGCTGCTGGCATTGCTGTAGACTTGTTAGTCTTTTTTATTCTACTTTTGATGTCTTTATTAGATTAATATTTAGAAGCAGATATATTATTTCATTTGTGGTTTGATCTACTTTCATTGTACCGTATAACTTATAGCCAAGAAGGTTATTAAATTACAGACAATATTTTATTATGTAAGTGGATTTTTGTTACTTTAATATCTTTCATTTAATTAAATTATGTACAATTGTTGCTTTTAGGTTTTTACATGGTCCCTGATCTTTTAGAAAAAAATCAAATCCTGCTTTCCTAGGACACAAAGTTCCAGTTGTGTTCAAGTAAATATAGATTATCCCTCCTCTAAGTGCTACGTTCTCAGCTATGAACAATTAAAGGTCAGCCTGTGGTCACTCACATGTGCCGAGGCGCTCCTCCAGAAAGCCAATCTGCTCGCTAAGGGAGTCGATGCGGTCTAGTTGCTGGAACGAGTGGGAAAGTAAGGTGGTTTTTTCGGACATCCCCTCGTCCAATGACAGGGGGAAGAGGCTGCTGAAGGGGGCCAACACCAGTTGCAACTTCTGAACAGAGTGAGGAAGAGGAGAGCAAATAGGAAATGAGGGGGGAGCAACTGAAGAAAAGGACTATTACTCAGCCTGTAAACACAAATAATTATACCTAAACAACCAATCTTCATTTACCTTTTATAACTCAGGCAGGAATTTAATAAAAGCCATTACATTTTTAAAAAGCGTGTCTGGCATTTGAAAGAAGTTTTGGTTTGGGCATTAAATAGCAACTAGGATTTTATATCATACCATCATATAAAAAACAGAAGTGTTCCTGGTGAGTGAAGGTGGGAGGCATCAGAGTAGTGGGCTTTTATATGTGTGTGTGTGTGTGTGTGTGTGTGTGTGTGATTCAACATGTGTTAATGTGTACCTTTTCAAGGAGCTCTACTCTGTTCCTCAGGCTCTGTACCTCCTCCGTCACATTCTGCACCGCGCTGAACCTTCCACCTATAGAAACCACACAAATACAGATGTGCATGTGCATCAGAGGATGGCATCTATAACATCTGAATTTGTAGAAACCAAGTGAGGAAGGGTCGAAAGAAGGGTTAGGGCGTGATGTGTGTTTAATCCTCTTTCTCAGATCTGAAGTTTATATTTCAGAAGAGCATATTGCCCTCATGAATTTCTGTGCTAGAATGATTCATAGTCACTGCAATGTCTCTATATTACAAACCAGGAAGAGAACCACAGAGAAGTTGGGGAAATTAAGAGCATGGGGGGAAATCATGGATATGGTAAAAAAAAAAAGAAGCACAAGCTGAAAGAGAGGTCACCATCATTCCCCCCTGTGAACATGCATTGGTTATGGAGAAGTGTCTGCCTGCCTCCACCCGAGAGGAATGTTCCTGCAACAAGCAGAATCCAGATCTGCTCTCTGGCCGTGCTTCGGCAGACAAGCTGAGAACGGCTCAATCTCTCCCAGATGTGGTCCATTACTGAGACAAGAGAGAGTTGAGAAACAGGGTAAGGAGGAGGGAGGAGAAAAAGGGGGAGAAGGAGTCTGGCGATGACCCCCAGCAGACAGGGTTGATGGAGCTGGAATGAGAACACAAGTGTTGGCCAAGAGTGAAAAAGGGGAGATGAAAGGGAAAAAGATGGAGAGACATAAATGTAATCCAACACTCCTCCACAGCAGCTTGGCAGAGTCAGCGAGGTCTACTTTTTTTAAACCTGTGTTTATATTTGCGATCTCCATCAGCATCCCTCTGACATGCGCATGTGAACAGATAATGGAATGCTGCCTCGGGTCTGCTGGCTTTGCATTTTTGCATCTGAGAGCTGAGCTGTGAAACTGAACACACTCCCACAAATAACCCTCCGTCACTTTCATGAAGTAGAAAGATCTGTCATAGTTTGCCCTTTTTATTCCCCTTTCTTTGTGTGTTTTCCTGATTTCCTGATGACTCAGCAATACTCCCCAGACTCTCATCAATCCATACCATGTAAAGTCAACAGTCTCATTTTAGCTGAGTTTCACTTTGTGTAGTTTAGTCTTTTTCTCCCCTCACAGAAATACTGAAATAGTTTGAAGCAGAGCCTGAGTAATTTTTGGCAATCTCACATTAACACAGAAATATTTCTTTGTTTTTTTTAACAGTAGATGAGACAGTCTCCCTTTTAGATTTACAGCGGGCCACCTTTTAAAAATCCCCAGAGGGAAGGATTTGAGAGAAATCAGAGTAAGAGTAAGTTTTCTGTTGCATGAATTTCCAAAAGAGCAATAATGTCGACACAATAGGGATTAAAAGGAATATCCTGGAGTCAACTACCACATTTTGTAGATATAGAAAATGGCTGTATTATTTTGTTGCTAAGATACATGAAGCACACAAACTAAAATGGACTTTTCCATGGTAAGAGACAACATTGCAACATTTTTAAGGGAACTAATGGAGCGTGCGGGATAAAAACATGTTGGTATTATCACGGGAGCTCTATTAAAGTCAGATGTTTGCTTTGACTGAGTCACTGTCCAACTGGTCCCGGACTCACAGCATGAGGTCAGACCACAAGACATCCGTCTGGAGTCGGCACCAGTCGCAGTGCATTATTACTCACGGTACGAGTTGAGAGTGGCATAGCGCGTACCAAAAGTAATAATGGACCGCGAAGCTGGCTATGTTCCTTTCTTCTGTGTTCCAGACACTTTCCCGCTGCAAGACACAAAATTACTCTATGTGAACGCACGCACATGCTTCTGCGCTGCTCATTTACCCGCATCAGTGTGACCACCCACTGTTGTCTGGCTGGGCTGGGTGGGAGAGGGAGGAGTGGCAGGAGGAGGAGGAGGAAGAGGAGGAGAAAGGCTTTGACAGGAACGACCGTCTCCGGCAAGCTTGAAGCCGTCTCTACATGCACATCGATAGCTGCCAGCTGTGTTCACACACTCGTGGGCACATGGTTGCTGCTTGCTGCACTCATCCACATCTGACAGATAAGAAAGACACAGAAATTGTTTTTTGTGTGTTTGAATATGCACAGCGAACTGGTGTGGTTGTGTAAGTAGATGTGTGTATCTGTTTACCTGTTTGGCACTGGGGACCCATCCAGCCTAATGGACAAGCACACTGGTTGGGTCTTAAGCAGGTACCTCCATTCACACAGGCTTGTCCACACACAGCTGTAAGAAAAAATTAAAGGAATAGTTTGGACAATTTGGGAATGCACTAATGCAAAGCTAACTCTTTCTCTTGGCTATGGTTTTATATATGGGACACAGAAGTGGTATTAATCTTCTCGTCTCTCAGGAAAAAAAGTGTATTTCCCTTTAAATATTTTTTCCTTTAAAATTTGAAAAGCTTCTTTGCTTACAGATGCAAGAAGTATAGGTACAGATCAACGTGGAAACCCATCACTTGTCCCTCCAAGTTACCTTGATTGCAATTGTGAGAGTGAAATTTCCGCCAGCCCGGGCAGCACTCTGGATAGAAATACGAAGAAGACACCACTCTGCTCACCTGCCGGTACGCAACGGAGTACACAGTCCTGTGGAAGCAAAACACAGACACACACAGACATTCATTTGGAACCAGTCCCAGCCTTTTTCATGATGTGTCGGACTGATGAAAGAATGAGATTTTAATAGATAAAAACAAAATGAAAGGGACCAGAGATCTGTTTTCTGAAAACAGAAAGATCAAACCTTTTCGTCAAAGCAAGGAGAATCACAGTGGGATTAAAGGCCTTTAAGTGTCAGGGGTTTGCTCACATAATGTGAAAAATCCAAAAGTGAAACTGAATTTTCATGGTGAGGGAAGAGTTAAAAATAAGATTAAAATGGAGGGAACGTTTAGGGGGGAGGCTCAAAAGCATCAGAGCTGGAGAGAGATCGAGGGTGCGTAAGTATGAAGGTAGACCCAGTCCAAAATAAACACGAGCGCGGTCTCTGTGGGCAGGCAGTTCATTTCCCGTAGTTAGACAAAGTACTTGATATTTAGATTCCTCCCAAATATGTGCCACCATGACCCAGTTCTGTAAAAAACATGCATTTGTGTGTGTGTGTGGGAGAAAATCTAAGTCTATTTATGACTTCACTTCTAACCCTTTCCCTTCTTAAACATGTCAGAGCATAGTTTACCCCTTAATTAAATAAACATCTTGAGATGGCTTAATTAGAACTGTTTTGACACCGTTATGACAGTAAATGTTTGACTATGTGGTTCAGATGGCACTCAACCAACAAACATTTTGTTGTTATTTATGTGTGTTGTAGTTTGCTGGTAGGCTGAGAGAGCGTCTTACTTGTATGTGCTGCAGATTCGATGCCCCTGACACAGGGTGATGTAGGGCTTGTGCACCGGCTGGATGTAGGATTCTGTTGCCATGGCAATATTGTGACGGAGGTCTCGGCCACACACCCTCCTCCTGCAAGAGGAACACGTGAGCATCAAAACTGACCCGAAATGCAGACGTTGGGCTTCAAACAGCGCTGGAAGCTGAGCTGGTCTTACTGTTTATACTCTGGGTAATTTACAGTGAGATATTTAGATCTTACATTTTGCACATGTGAGTCACAAAAGCCCAGATTAGAGCCTCAAGGTTTCTGTCAAAAGTTGCACTGCAGCCTAATTACTCCTGACTGACCCATCTAATCACTTCTGACTGTGTCAGAGTTAAAAGTTGATCTTTGACCTCTTTGGCTCCACTTGACATTTCGTTTGGCTTTCGGTTTATTTTGGTTTTTGGTGCAAATCTACGGGAAAATGACAAGATGACCCTCCTCCTGTGCTTGTGTACATCTAATAGTGTAGGCGGCAGGGGCAGAACTTAAATGCTTAAATGTCATTTGACCAATTTGTATAGTGGAGGTCTGTAGCTGGACGACCTCACTGACCATTTGACATGTCACACATAAACACAGGAAGAGTATTAAGTGAGCTGTTACCCGTGGTGAGCGATGACCTGGGGAGTGCCCATCACATGAAGGATGAAGAGGGATGAGGAAAGAAGCAGAGTTTGGTACATTGTCTTCCTGTTTCCCACGTTCTCTCTCTGAATCTCTCACACTCTTCTCTGTGCCAGTCGGAGGGAGGAGGAGAGAAGGCTGAAAGGGAGGAGGGGGGTTGTGGATCGTAGCCAACTCCTCCTCACGCTGAATGTGTGCGTTTTCCTCCAGGAGGGTGGCTCCAGCTACCTGTGAGAAGACAAAATGTGACATAATTATGTATCAAAACAGGAATTCAGAGCTGTTTTCATCATGCATCTATTTGATGAAAGAAATGGGGTGATCAGAAGATTAAATTCCACACGTTTCGACAGAAACATGAATGGAATGAATGGAGTTCATTCCACTGCAGCCACAGGTCAAAATGCACTTCCTTTGAAGAGATAGACCTCTAGAGGGATGGACTCTTTGGCCAGTGCTGTCAGTGTCAGCTGTGTCATGTCTGCAAGAAGAGTCCAGCTCAAAGCACACATCCCTTTTCAGAAGCATTAGTGCACATTAAATCTGACATTGACCACCATCCGTCTATAGAATCTTTGTTATTTTCCATTACTGGCTGACAAAGGCAGGTGATGTAAGTGTGAGAAACATCAGACTTCTTGTGAAAATTAAAGAGGCAGACGTCCTTACATCACACTGAGAAATGACAAAATGACTGAAGCTGCAGAGGAGTCACATTTTGTGTGCCAGGAATGAATTTGAGCAGCGGGAAGGTAGCATGTTTGGGCTCCCTAGTTTAAAATGTTTTTTATAAGTAGCAGTAAAAATCTGACCCATGTTTTTTTGTGTGTGTTTTAATTTTAACCTGAAGATCTGTGCTGCTCTCAGAAAGAGACAACTAAAAAAGTGAAATTCCCCCCCTAAAAAATGCTGGATTTGTTTTTGTTATCATCAGGTTGGAAATTCTAACCTTACTCAAGCCACAGAGAGCCTGCACATGCACAGAAAAAGCCATGCTTGTGTGCATTTGTGCATTACATAAAGGTATATAGTGCATGTATATAGCCATGCACTCCTGTGGACAAAGTAGGCTGAACTCCCACTGACCTGCACCAGCATGGTCTCTGAGACTATTAGACAAAAGACAGCAAAAAAGGCTAAGAGCTCTCCTTTCACAGAAATGTTCACTTATCCCTTCACACCATATTAGATTATTACATACTGTACAGGATTAAAAGAGGGACTGAGTCACTCGTTTGCAAGAAGACTGGTCATAATTCAACAGTTCCAGAGCGCGGTCAGCTTGGACCTGCTCCTGCTCTGACGCTATGTAGACAGAGCAGACTCTGGGGAAATCTTTTAACAGAGTGTTAAAAGCAGCCGGGTGTGATCGCAGATTACAGCGCTGCAGACTGCAGAAGAGTCCTCAATTATCCTAGAGATGATACTAAACCTCGGCTCACAGCTTGCATGTCTCTCAGATCCCCAGCTGGCTCGACGCCTAGTGACAGGACACGCACATCTAAACACTTGTGTTCATTCACAAATCACGGCAGCAAGTTTGAGTCTCGGCGCAAAAAACAAAAGACTGATCCGAGACGTTTATACTAGATGGATGTGGTATAGCAGTGTCTCAAAAAATGCCTCATATGATTAGGTAATAGATTTTTTATTATGATGTTTTGGAAAGAAAAGAAGAATATGTAATAAAAAAAAATCTTCTAGTGGAATGGGGAACATCACCTACATTTCTGCACACGCCAATTCAGACAAGCCAGATAAACATCTCTGACGACGGGACATGGTCTCAGACCGACAGGGTTGTGTGTAGCTTTCAAAATAAAATAATTTCTGCCCTACTGACACACAAGCGGTATCCTAAGCAGACACGTGTCTTACATTCGCCATAAGAGGGCGCTGTTTTACAGCGCCGCACAGATTACATCCTTCAATCAGCACACTACCTCTGTAATACTCTCACGTACACACGCACGCACAGTTACACGCACACATTAAACTTCACACATAAATACATTAACGGAAAGCAAACCAACGAACAACACGCGAGGATGCTAGACACGCACGCACAAGCGCGTATCCAGGGCACATGCATGGATACAAAAATAATCACAAACCGTGCAGCAACAATCGGCTTTCTTAAGATGAATCTCAGCAAAACACAGTCCTACCCCGCAGAAAGTGGACAAACACCCGCGTCTCGATCAGTATATTCCGCTGGTGGAGTTTAAAGTCCAGTGATAAAACTCCGCTACTTTGTCCTGGAGCTTAGACTGTCAGAGAGCATGGGGGGTGATGGTAGGACCTCCTCCCACTCCTCCATCTGAGTGTCCCGCAGATCAGACTGCCTGCACCGGGGGGACCTATGTGTGACGTCATTTGAGACAGACTATGTAGACTTCAGTTTTTCATTCATAATATCCAGAAATTACGCAAACGCCTAGAATAATTAAAGGATAAGTTCACAGTTTTTCAAGTTTGTCTTGATACAACTGTCAGGTAAAAAAAACCCTGCTCTAATCACGTGTCCATAGTGGCCTTTTATCACTTTCTAAGATGTTTCCAATGTAAGTCTATGGTACAAAATACGACATAAGACTTTAGCAGTCTTTAGCAGACTTTAGATATCTTCCAAGATTGGCACTTTTTTTTAGAATGAAATTCCCTCTTTGTTCCCTACACCTTGGCAGACTGTGGTGCAAGGGTTGTAACCCTTGAACAGGAATTTTGGAATTTGGCTGACTCAGAATGATGAAGCCTCATATTAACTTTAGGCAAACCTTTTGCACACAACATGGACTGTGGATTTTCTCCTCGTCATTTGCTGTAAGCACTTTAATGAGTTGCATAATGACCAGTATAGACAACATTTTAACATTTAAAAAAACTGCAAAACAATCCTTCGATCCACTCCCCCCTCCCCCCCCCCCCCCTCCCCCAAAAAAAAAGAAACTGAAGGAAATGTGAGAACCATTGTAATCTTCATTCATTCTGTGTCTAAGCATTATTCAGGAATGATAGCCAATAAATACTTTCATTGTGTTTTTACATATGAATTCTATTCATTTTCCTTTGAGGCTGTTTGAGGCACAAATAAGTTAATTATTTGACATGTTAAGCCAAAAAGAAGAAGTTATTCAAGTGATGCTTTAGTTTACTAATCCACACTACTAATACTACATGGACATTATTTCAATTAACACATCAGTACCAACCATACATTTTAATTTTAATGTCAATTTACACACTTGGAGATATGGAAATCACTAATGATTTGTATGGAAAATATATACAGCAATACATTTGACTATTCTGCATGTTCTAGTGTATCACACCCTGTGCATGCACATCATAAACCTTTCACTGTAACACTGACGTCTAAGCAGACTGTATTTCAGATGTATATACTGTCAGTCAGTAAAAGCACACACCCTGCTCTACCTGCTCTCTTGCTGTACTTGTAACCATGTGCAGCATATTAACTATTTGACCTGTGGCTCTAATTAGCTTGTATTAGAAACTGGCCTAGTGTTAATTCCTTAAATTTAATTTAAAACATAAAATGAAATTGAAACATTACACTAAAATGAATTTAAAGTTGTTGTTATGTTGCTTGAACGTGAACAGGGGCCTGTACGTAAATGTGTGAAAATCTTACCCTCGTTGCATGGGGTCGTCAGGTGCGTGTGCGCGCGCAGGTTTAGAGCTGGCCATGGGCACGAGCCGCCCGACCAGTGGACTAGAGGACTCTTCCATGGTGCCAGTTTCTTTTAAAGCTCTTGCTGGTGGTTTCAAATAGAAAAACCTCGCGGTTAATTCGAGGTGCTCCCCGTGAGTCGACAGGCGACAAATGAAATGTCTTTGGGCGTTTTTCAGTTGCTTTTTATGCAGGGCTTCCTGTGGAACGCAGGAATTGGATGGACAATCCCAAACCGGAATTCCTGTGAGTGTTTGCCGCTGATAAAAACCCTTAGCCTGCACAAACACTCTCCATCCTGCTGAAACCGCTTCGCGAATCTGATTTTGAACCATTTTCTCTCCCCATTGTGGTGCAGATATCTTGAAGGGGGGCAATAAGTGCCTTCAGCCTTCTCACCTCATGGCCTCCTGCTGCGTTTGCAGTGCAGAGGAAAACGCAGGAATCATCCGGACTGGAAGGTTATTTGTATTTACGGAACATTATTTAATATAACATAACTTACAAGCATTTCAAAAAGTACTTTAGCTGATGGCAGATGACAGCCCGTTTACAGTATGGTCATGTTTACAGTGGTTAGGGTCACTGCGAGATCCAATCTGTCAAATTGCAGCTTGTTAAAGCCAAGCAGTTGCATGATAAGGAAGAAGTTTCCATTTTTTACTTCCTCCTACTCCTGTAGTTCATTCCAGCTCAGGGAGGAGGAATGGGAAATGTTTAACACAAATTTTTTTCAAAACTAATATAATTTAAATTTTGTCACCTCATCCACACAGAGAAAGTTAGGTCAACTCATGGTCAAACTTTGAAACTTGTTTGTGTTGATCAGATTATTAGTGTGACAGATAATTTGGTTAAAAGAACAGTAAAAAAACAAACGGATTTAACTATTTAAAGTTGACTTGAAAACACATTCTTATACTAAGGTCAATTCAGTAGTTGTTCTTGTGTTCTAAATGAACCTTGTGGAGAGTTGTGTTTTCTCAACTGCTGTTTCCAAGGTCACAAATGAGCAACTTACAACAAAGAGACCTCCAATTTCAAATGTATTTCCTGCACTAACATTCCTTGGCCCTGTGAACACTTTGCAGAATGTGAATATTTTAGTGATTCAGTTGTAAAAGAACCAAAAGAAAATCCTGCACCATGTCCATCAGTTGATTTATGTTTCAGTCCACAGACACTAACACTGTACAGAACTTTTTTGCTTCTTTCACAAGAATTTATGATCTGACGTTCTTTGAATTGCAAGAACTTGGTAGTAAAATAACTACTAATTCATTTAAATTGCTGCATTTAACTTGTCCTCTACGTTGCTCAATCTCGTACGAGCTTGGAGGGCCTTGCCATCTAATAGGGTATCTAATGTGAGCCTAAAAAACTTCCAGTAGTTTTTGCTGACATCATGTACCAAAAACAGAAATGCTGATCCTTCACTGCCTTGAAGCCAAGCTTGACTGAGATTAGCCTGACAACCAGGACTCATTTGTCATCCTTTAGTATGTGCAGTGTGACCACACAACATGCGTGCAAGCTCGCACACACACTCAAGGCTTTTCTGTGCATGTATGTTCATGTCTGGACTTTAAGAGGCGCCAACACCAACATGGGCTACTTCTCCAGCTAAATTCAAAATGAGAAATACTGAAGAGTATTTAGTGTTTGGTCTTTTTAAAGTCTTCACGTAACGGACTATACTGAACAAATTTATGAGTGGACTTTCCCTGCTTGCAAAGAAGTTTTTTTTCTGTGATAACAGAGCCTACGTGCTGAGGCACCATGGGAAAGTTTCACTTTGGGGTCGCAGGTGAGAACAAACCAACACACACCTTCAAGGCTGGTCCCTCAGAGGGGAAGCATTAGAATATAGGATGCGAATTCATAGTGAGCTTGTTTGTCGACATGTGTGTGAGAGCCTGAGTAAGACAGACTGAAGTGGGAGGGTATCTCTTTTTAAGTAACTCTTTTCATTCTTTGAAATCAAGACTTGGCCGACACAAGCAAAGCTTTGCAGTCAGTGTTCCAGATTTGTCCCGGAGAAGATGCGGGAAGGAAAAAAAAAACTGAAGTGTAGCAGCTTCCTCTTTAAAAGGAAGCAGGAAAAGGCTGAGGGAGTGAGATTGTGTAGCCTGCTCCCTTGAAACAATAAAAATCTTACTTTGACAGGAAACGGATCTGCGTCAAAGAGGGCCTGACAGATTTTGCTAAAGGGCAGTAGCAGTGACCCTGGATGGGGCATGAACAAGAGGGCAGCTGTGCCCAACAATAACATTAAAAAAGAATTTAAGTTCATGCAGTACATTTCAAGTCTGTTGTGTAGCTACATGTGGAAGAGATGTATCAGTATGAATCTGCAGACAGGGACCCTAGAAACAATAATTAGAGTAAAGCTTTATGACGAGGAATAATAATTTCAGAAAGAACAGTTAATCTTGAAAAGTGAGGTGACAAGGTAGAGCACAATACTGATGAAATATTGTTTGTCATAAATACATTGAAACATAGGCTTACCTTGTGTACATATTAGAGTGATTTAGTTTCTTGTCTTGAGGTTACTGGTATGTTTTTGTGGGAATGTGAGTATGCAAATGTATCTGCAATGTGGGCGTGTTCATGTGTGGACTTCAGGGCTGTAAAATTTGTACAGCATGCAGGACCCTCTTTCCAGGCAATTGCTTTTATGGACACTTTTAGACACAGTTTATTAGATCTGCTTAGCTTAAACTAATACTGGCCAATAGAGCAGTCCTGCAATAAGGTTTTTGTTTCAACTGGATTTAACTGTTCGATCATTTTGGAAGCAGTAGTTTGTGCTACTATCGAATAGCACTGCATTACACAGAGAGGTGCTTCTGTTAGCCCAGCCTCATTTATATACATGGAGTGGACAAAATAATAGAAATATATGTTAGTTCAACAGCACTACAACCACTGTACATCCTCCAGAATGATGCTCAATCATCGCCTCTCTAATTTTAGTAGAAGTTGAACATTGTCACCTTCGTGAATGAAGCATTTATAGCTGAGGTGCTGCAGGAGGCTGCATTAGTTTTAGTTTGTTCTACCTAATAAACCGCCAACTGAGTGTACACAATTTGTTTTCATTTGTGTACTTTTTGGGAAACCAGTGGTAGTACATGTTTGGCATCAACTGGTGATGTCATTACTTGTGCTTTTCATGTAACATTTGTGTAGGCAGGCACATAAATACATGGTAATATCACTTTAGTTCTTATACCCACGCAGCCAGTTAACTAGCTGTGGGAACACCATTGTTGTCGTCGTCGTTAAGCATTGTGCATGTTACTCTGGGTCAAAGTTCA
Source organism: Sandelia bainsii (assembly GCA_032362345.1). Classification (NCBI taxonomy): domain Eukaryota; kingdom Metazoa; phylum Chordata; class Actinopteri; order Anabantiformes; family Anabantidae; genus Sandelia; species Sandelia bainsii. Next base: position 5,049,399 of record JAUMHL010000004.1, read on the forward strand.
AATCATGGGGTGCACAGAGATCCCAGAAAGTTAACATTTAAATTGAAAAAAGGAAACCCATCTCCTTCTATTATTAGTGATTTAAGATTCTGTACAATATGTTGTCCCTCAATCACAGACATTGACAACACGTCTCCTAGCAGCAGCAACAGCTTTAAGATGTCACTCATCTGCCGTCATGGGAAACGCCCACTCAGGGGCTTGAAGCTTTCATGCTGTTCACATAATATACCAAATGGTTTTATCTCCTTTTGCAAAATAAAAATAAATATGCTCAACAGCTGTGGTATCATTACAGGAGTAGGAGGATGAGAATTCTAGTTTCAGCTCCCTCTTTTAAGTTTTGAGTTAAGATTTAGTCATCACCACTAATGGGGGAATAAAAGTCAGCAGAGTGAGCAATGTTTTACATAACTGCAGCTTTTAGAGATCTGATACTTTAATATGGTTCTAACATGCATTGCTGTCTAGAGAAGTGAAGCCAGTGTTGTGTGATCGTGTTTGTGGTTTACTTTAGAGTAGGCAGAGATGGATGTGAAGATACAAGGCAGTTGTGCAGCAGCATTACTACATTTCCTACATTTTACTGTTAGATCTTGACACAATAAGTGTTGCAGTGACCAACAACCATTATGTCAAATGTAATCAACTTTGCTGATTCACAAGTGGCTCGGGTACAAGACTACGAGTGTAGTATGTGTCTCTGTTGCTCCATAGGATTTCCATGCTGAGCAGCCAAACAGGACATCCTGTTGTCCTGCCACTATACCCTGTCACTGTCAGCATTAGACAAAGCCGAGGCATTCACTCACTCAGAGCCCCACTGGAAATGAAAACACTTTGTGCTGGTGGTCCCAGCACTTCCTGTATCCTACAGCCAGACCTAGTCTGAAAATATATAATTCAAAACTGATGCTGTGGAATTCTAAGAGACCCAACCAAACCCAAAAACATCCTTGACTAATTTTTCTATGTGCATATTTGGTTTGCAAGTACATGTCGTAATGTCCCTTTTAATGGCCTGTCATTCATGCAGTATTTCCATCCTTGCTCTACTTGCTCTTCTTGTCAGTCTGTCATCAACAGTGTGGAGAGATTAAGGACTTTATACACATTCCACCAAACTCAGTGTGTCAGAAACACATGTGAATCTGATTGGCTTCATTACCATAGTAATCAAAATCTCCTGCTCTGAGGCTAATGTTTAGATCAAGTATCATGTCAGTTGTGCTCCAATGTCTCAGAAGATTTGTTCTTTGAGGCTGGAAAAGTGTTAAATGTGCACAATATAATATTTTCTCTAGAATGACTGAATGTTCCGTTCCTCCACAAATAGTTATTGCATAGATGCTGAGGTATCACAGCGAGGAGCGCTACATGAAGAGAAATATAATATTTCTTGGCTATGATGTTTCACCACAGTGTTGCCAACTTTTGTGATGACTTCCCAGCAGCAGTGTTTGGCATTCTACAGTTTTATGTGTTGTTTTCATGAGGGGTATCCTTAGATTTCCCCTGTGGGTTATTATCCAACTTTTGCAGAAATAGACTAAACAGGAAAGTGATCCTGGCACGAGAACACTATTCATTTCAAAAATGGTTAAAAAGACATTAATAATACTGTTAACATCTAATCAAATGTGTTTGATATGAAAGAGCTGTGTTCATAGAGATTTTAGAAGGGTTCAATCAACTGGCCATGTTCAAGGAAGTCAGGAGATCATAGCGCCAAGATACATGGTTCCAAGATACACTTGGAACTATGACTGCTGAAGCCACACTGTGACAATTATTGTATTAAATGTGGATCAGTCTATTCTTCTTTGTTGAGATATTCCAGTTAAGACCAAAGAAGTAGACAGACTGACTGACTGATTGACTTTGTTATCACTAGAGCGAAACAAGACTTACTTCACATCACATGCCGAAGTGGTCCAAATCTTATTGTTTTGTTCCCAAGTGAATCACAGCTGATTTTTTTTAGGACAGTGTGAACAAACCAAATCAGATTTGTTTTAAATCAGATCTGGGCCACTTTCTTATGTGATCCTAGATCGAATTCATATCTCAAGATTCAAGAAGGTTTATTGTCATTTCTCATGGTATTTACAGAAATACACAGGCTGAAACGAAATGTTGTTTCTCACCAGCCTCTGAATAATCAATAATAAAAAATAAAATACAGTAAAAAAGAACCTAAAAATAAAGATAAATAACAACCAAGCAGCAACTTGCCGAGACACTCAGCAGACTCAGGTGTAAACAATCACACTCATTCAGCTAGCAGCAGTCCTCTCACAGAGAGGGATTCATTTAAATCAGCTAAGTGTGTGTATATGAGGAGTATGTTGTTTGTATGTGTGTGTGTGGATTGGGGGGGGGGGGGTCACAGTCCGTTTGTGGGTCTTACAGTGTGGCTGTGTGAGTGACTGTGTGGATGGGGAGGGGGCACAGTCCATTTATCAGTCTCACAGCTTGAGCAAAGAACCCTTCCAGCATCCTGCTGGTTCTGCAGCTGATGCTCCTGTACCTCTTGCCAGACGACAGGAGGGAGAACAGGCCATGAGAGGGGTGGTGGGGGTCCCTGATGATGGACAATCCTGCTGGCAGTCTTAACAATCCTATTGAGTTGTCACTTCTCATGAGACTTGCAGCTGCAAAACCAAGATGTGACGCTTTGCGTCAGGATGTTTTCTATGGTGCCGCTGTAGAAAGTTGTGAGGTGAAGTGAGGGGAGTCCTGCTTTTCTGAGTCTCCTGAGGGGATGTAGACGCTTTTGTGCTTTCTTGATTACTGCTGTGGTATTAGCGGAGAAGGACAGGTCATCAGCTAGGTGCACACCCAGGAACTTAACACTGTTGACCCTCTCCACAGCAGCACCATTTATAGTGAGGTCCGTGTGGTGATCTTTGCCAGACTTCCTGAAATCGAACACCATCTTCTTTGCTTTGTCCACATTAATGGTGAGGTTATGGGATCTACACCACACTTCAAGCTGCTTCAAGTCCAATCTGTAAGCGGACTCATCATTATCAGTGATGAGACCAACCACTGTTGTGTCATCTGCAAACTTCACAATGTGGTTGGTGCTGGATCTGACCGTACAGTCATGTGTGAGCAGACTAAACAGCAGCGGGCTCAGGACACACCCCTGAGGTGAGCCTGTGCTCACTGAGATAGTTTTTGATGTGTGGATGCCCACCTTGACTGTCTGCTGCCGCTTTGTCAGGAAACAGAAAACCCAGTTGCAGGTTGCAGTGTGTCCACACTTAGCAGCCTCAGCTTTTCCACCAGCTGCTGTGGAATGACTGTGTTAAAAGCTGAGCTGAAGTCAATGAAAAGGACTCTGGCGTAGGTGTTCTTCCTGTCCAGGTGTGCAGGTGTGATCTCTGACAATGTGACCATGGTCAGAATGGTCAGGTCGGAATTTCTGCGCGCAAATTGCCTGTTGTCATCTGTCACTATCAACATTTCACAGTCTGGTAAAAACACAGAGGAGATCAACAATAGATTGAGGTGAATGGAGAACTTAGGAAAGTTTAGGTTTTAATGGAAAAGCTTCTGTTAAAGCCAAACTAGAGAGGAATGAAACTGTGCAATCTGATTGTTGCACATAGTTGTTGTCAATCTGAATTGAGCATTAAGGCATGTTCAAGACATGTAACAGAGTCTACGGTCATGCTAGTGGCTCTGTGAGGCTGTCCTTATACTCACAGCTCTCAGATACTTCTGAGCCTGTTTTCTTTTTCTCTTAACTTTCAGTTCATGAACCGTAGCCAGAGACAACAAAACCAAATGATTCCCCATCAGCGAGATTACATCTCTCAGCACTTAACAAAACTCTCTGCTCATAGATGACCCTTTTAACCATGGTTTCATTCCCTCATCCTCTGCCCTTGCTTCATCCCTCCAGCAGTGAGTTTTTGGTAAACTTCCCTGTAAATCTTGCTAATGAAAATCTGCTTTAACTTTAAGGCGCAACATACAGATTCTCTTCCTGCAGCAGGAAAGGCCTAATTTTACACACAGATTGTTGATGCATGTCAGTGTGTCCACAGTGCTCAATAGAGGGATACTACATCTCCCTGCTGAAGGTTTTTGTCCAGACAGGCAGCCACCTGTTTTACACCAATCCTCAGAGATAGTACTGGTCCATTAAGACCAAGACCACCCAATACATCAACATTTTCTTTTCACGAGGTACGACGCGTGCTCTTACTGACTTGTTGATGTGTTAACAAAATTCTGGTATCTGACTTAGGGCTTTAGGTATTTATTATTTGTACAAACATTATCAATAATGACATTAGCAATGCTATACATTGTAAATCCTTGTTCAAAATATTTGTTGCTGGTTTCTGTTTGGACCAGTGTGAAACTGCCCATTGTACATTTGCCCAATCACATTTATATAACAGCTTGCCAGACATGAAACCACTTGGCTTTAGCTAAGGTTAGCTAACTGTAACTTCTCATGGCTTCTAGATGGTTATTTTTGAGTATGAGTAGTAAGTATGAGGGAATTTCATTGCATCTGGCAAAAACATCCATTCATGGATGAACTGATTAGAAAATGAGTCTGGACAGACATGCATGTGAACTGCTACCTGACTGGTTGGAGAAGGCATACAACCATGAAATGGTAATTCTAGTTAGTTTTAATTCTGAAAAGAGGTTATTCTCTCCCATTCAGCTTGATACTGTGCCATCACTAAGCAGCAGATATTCCTCAGTTTCATCTCAGGCCATAGAGAAAGGTGCAAAGATTTAATTTGCATGAGCACAAGTTAAGAATGAAATGCTGTCAGAGGTGGAGGAGCAGCATAGCTCCTTGTGCTGATGAGAGGTTTATGAGAATCCAGCTCTGCGTATGTATGAGGCCCCACCCTGCTCTTTCTGACAGGATATAACTTGATTTTCATTGATGTGGTGAATCGATTTTTTCCTTTTTTGAGCATGGAGAAGCATAATTTGTGTGGAGAGTGCAGTCCTACAGTGCAGCTCTATAATGAAGTATGGTACTGTTTGAATTCGTTGTATTTGGGGGAGCCATCAGTGGACCACAGAGAGGGAATACCAGCTCATTGCTGTTACTTTCTCCTAGGGTCTTAATGATGGGTTCATTAAAAAGGTATCTACCTCCATAACTAAGCACAGATGGCAAAGAAGCTGTTATGGTAAATCAGACAGAGAATGTAGAGGAGATTTATGTCAAACCACAGCTGAACCTCAGGAACCTTGTGCAACAGTCTCAACATTACAGCTATTTGATCTCCTGTCTGTCTGGTTTTACATGAGATCCAAAGCTCCACTGTCCTTGACATCCAATTGAGTATAAATGTGTTTATTCACTCTAGCTATGAGAGCAAATCAAAACTGACAGTTTGTTCCACATTTCTATAAACGCGCATGTTGAACTGAGGGGTAACACACAAGAGGCATCAGATACAGTATTTCCAAAAACTGTAAACATTTAAAAGCAATACCCATGGTTTTTCTTCAGCCTTAACGGTGTCAATCATTCAAATGAGAGGGTATGAAAACACAATTCATGACCTCTAGACCATTGATGAGCACAATGCTTCAGTAAATAACCCTGACAAATAAGCCTCACTCACACACAGTTATACGCTGCTGCACACAGGCTTTATGAGGCAAGGTGGTCTCATAACGGTGTGCCCAGAAGTGTGAATGACTCCCCAGTTTAACAGTACTGATGGTTAAATGCATTTTTTGTTTGTTTTCCAAGTGGGTTTTTCTGTCATAAAAATATTTTAGTACAAACCATTAATAATTTAATGCCGTCTGAATTAAAGCTGCCACAAGCACTGGCATACAACATACCTGTGTTCTTAACTGTGTCTTTTAGTCTCTTAAAGGAGCAGTTTGACATTTTGGGAAATATACTTTTTTTGTTTTCTGGCTGAGAAGATGAATGATACCTGTATAAATATGAAACGACAGCCAGCAGCTAGTTAGCTCAGAATATAGAAGGGAAGCTGATTCAGCCTGGCTCTGTCCCATAGTAACAAACTAATGAATAAAAAATCTGCTTCACCCCACCTCTAAAGCTCACTAGAGAAAAGTTGTCTTTCATGTCAAGCATAAAAGAGACCTAAACTAACCATCTCCTGGTTTTGCCTTCCCAAAATGTTAAACTGTTCCTTTAATGATTCATTTGCACACTCTGGTATAAACTTAAAACAGTGGTTTCCAACCTGGGGATTGTAATGCGAGTACACATCATTCAACATAGTTTTTATAATCCCTTAAATTCAGTCTGCAACATCAGATTTGTTAGAGTAGCTTCTCACTGCAAACTATTCCAGGTAGCCAGAGCAGAAAACATGAAAGTCTCCCATCTCTGTTCTAACAGTAGGGACGTACAACAAACAAGTCTGGGATCTTCAAATAAGATTGTAATTGGTAGGTGAGCTCCATGGAATAAGTTTGCAGAGATTTTGGTGGAGTCAAAGAATGCATAGAAAAAGAAGGTCAGCCCACTGTAGAACATAAGGCACAATTATGAGCTAATATTTTTGAGTTTAAAAATAATGTTTAAGTACAACAAGTCACCATAATTAGAAACTGGTTGGAAAGTAGGAAATTCAATTATGTGAATGAAGATCATTTTTATTCGACACTGACTTACACAGTCTGTGATGAAGAGTCTGTGTTAATGGACAAACTCTGCATGTTTGGAATCAATTTCTCTCGCATGTTTGAGAGACCATCAAATTGGATTTGGAAAAAGGAAAAACTGCTAAGCTTCAAATCCCTCTCTTTCCTAGAGAGTCATTAGTAAGACTGAGGTATTTTCTGTAGAAAATTTCCGGATGTCTGTGTGCAGGGAACTGGGCATCGTTGAGATGTCCCAAGATAGGCATACCCCACACATACTGTTGGTGAACAAAGCATGACTGACATCCTGTCTTCACCAGAGCAACACAATAGAGGTGCCAGGTGTTTGGGGCTGTGGAAACATATTTGTTGAGCCAAATGAAGTTTAGTTAAGTGGTAAAAAAGTTGACAAATATGGAATTTGTACATAATTAAGTTTATAGTATTGCATTGGGCAGACATACACGTGCCTGCAATACATTTGTACATACACAAATGCACACAGTCTTCCTTTTAAGGGTCAATGTTTATGTCAGTTTGCTGGGACTGCAGGGCTTTGGTATGTGTCTGGACCCAGCCCGTGACACACACACAAGGACAGGCCTGTCGCAGGATGTGAAGAGGGTGTGGTGCAGGAGGTTTCTCATTCTCCCACAGATCCTGGGACACATACAGGACATACAGCGCACACACAGTGGGAAGAAACCAGTTGCATGTCATTGATACACTTCACGTTTCCACAGAAAACAGAAATAAAATACTACAGAGATAGTGAAAGCACATACATTCTCACTGAGGCCCTGTCCTCAGACAAATTCATTCACAAACACACCAACACACACACTCCCTTTCCCATCTTAGTGTTGCCCAATGCAGAGGTTAATGAACTTGTTTTGAATTCCTTCACCTCTTGACAGGAACTACATTCCAAGCATTGAAAATAGAGTCTAAAACAAAGCGAGGAAGTGATGTGAGAGCACTTCCTATCAACTCCCCTCTGAATTTATCTCAATCCTGCAGACTTGCTCACCCGCGCCTCTTGCTCGGCCCCACCCAGGAGGAACGCTAAGAAAAACCGGCAGGTTTTCTGCTCCCACACACATCAGTTCAGCAAAGCGACATCTTCCAATTGTTCCCCTTCTGCAGCCTAAACCTGCCTGCTTGTCATTATTCAGCCAAGACATACATGTCTCCTCAATCCCTTGACGTAAATGTAGATGAATTAGCGGTAAGAAGTGGTGGATACATCTGTAACGTGTGTCAGGGTGTATTTTGCGCTTGATTTATTGCAAACCTGCTGTGACCTACGACTTCTGATTCATATGGCATTCTGCTGTAGGAGCTGTTGTGGGCAATGGCAGTAGACAAAATTATTTTTTGGCAGAGCTGCTGGGGCTGCATAACGTTTGCTGTTCACTACAACACCAACACTTTACTGTGTCATGCTTCATTTGAATGTGACAAATGTTCATAATACAAACTATGTTTTTTGGTAAAATATGCAAACCTTGGCAGTTTTTCTTGCATTCCAGCCACTATACAGGTATAGTTGGCTGATTGTATAATATATTTAATACAGAATTAATGGCACGATTGTTTTTAAGTTCTGATCCACAGTTCAAATGGATAGAAATCATTTAGCAAGGGTATAGCATGCGGTTCATAATGTTGATATAATGGTTCTGTAGGCAACATTAGAAGAGGGAATGAGGGGTGGGAGGCAGGAAGCGTCATTTCGTTACTGGCTCAATCTCCAGAAGCAGATCTTCCGGTCGACGGGTGCTTCCCTGCGTTAACGCTACAATAATATATGAGTCATAGCACAGGCTGATAGATGAGGAGATGAACAGGAGGGAAGGGTGTATTGAGACAGGGATAAAAATGATACAAGACCATGCTGTGCAGCAGCAGTGGAGGTAGAAATCTGTTATATACAACGACAAATAGGCAAAGAGGGTGGTCTGTTTGGGCAGTAATATTGTCTGGTGATCTGTAGCTGTTCTTTTAACCATAAAAAAATATAAAGCACATAGCATATGTTGTGATTTCTGCAGGGGGAAATATTTGCTCACAGGGCTGTGAATGTAAGATGTAACGCATAAGCTTCATAGGTAGTGAACGAGAGATGATAGGTCTAACTGCTGTAGGGGGTATTTGGTCCACCTTGGTGCTAGTTTATTTTTAAAACTAACTCAAGAAAAATAAATTTGGTCCCACTTGTCCACACTGGATCTGGATGAGGTTGCATTCAAAGACACAAAACAAGCCAGCCTGATGACTGGCTTTCCTGCTCTACGGATGCAGCTTTTCATGTTTCTGTCTTTCCACCTCTTAATCATCGCCATCTCTAGCATTTCACAGCGTGTAAAGTATACACTGAAAAACTCCCAAGCAGCAAAACCCTCAGTGAAAAACTTAATGAAGTGCTGACATTCCATACAGGGAAAACCCCATTGGTTTAATCATGCTTGCATACATGCACACACACTAATATAAGTTTCGGTTTCCCCCTCAGAAACTATACCAATGCATGTTGCGCTGTGTGACCTTTGGTAAGATTTAAAGGTTGCTAATGTGGGGGATGATGACCCCAGAGCGACTCCCCCTCCCACTCTTGGCCAAAAGACCACAGCAAGGTTCCCCCTTTTAACAAGCCTCCGGAGGCCCATCTGTCTTCTCAGAGAGCCTGTCAGTCTGTGCTCAGGGATTTATCAGGTTGAAAAATGAACTAGCTTTCACTTAAAAAGGCGCCATCAGAGGCTACTGGGCACAAAGGGGCCTAGAGCCAGAGCTGCTGCTCAACTGTCATTTAACTTTGTTTCAATTGAACTACCACAAACTGGTCCCCACTAATGCATAAAAAAATCTGTTTCTGTAGCTTTTTCTGCTAGCCAGTGAATGACCTTAGCTTTATTAAGCATTTTTGTGTGTTAATGGATCAAGTAACAATTTTGTCACTGGGCAGCTGCTCAGAAATTACATTTATATACTACTAATTTGCACTGAAAGGACATGTATTTGCTGCATGGATTATGTTCTCTGGCAATATTTCTTTTGTATTTTTTTGTAGTGCACAAGCCATAGGTAGGTAGCTGGGGTGTATGGTGAGCTTACATAGTGGAGCGCATGCTAAGAGGACTCAACTGCAGACACACAGGCAAGTTCACTGAAGTAACTTCAGTAATAGTTACATAGTTAAAAGTTACATCAGTATCAAGTAACAGGTAGCTCAATGTCAGCGTCTAACTGGCTCGTAGTGGGAGAACTGACGAGGAAACTGGGCACAGGTGTATGAGTGAGCAAGCATGGGCATGGAGGGAAAGTAGAAAGAGGATGGTAGAAGACAGGTAGAAAAGCCAAATGTGGTTAGATTTAGGCAACAGAAATTCTCTGAGTATGGTTCAGGAAAGGCTGAAAGTTATTATAGTCCTTTCACATGCTTCAAGTCACTGTTGAATTTGTCAGGAATAAACCAAAATGGCACTTTTTCGCTAATCCTAATCAAGTACTGTAAGCATCATAAAAGTTTGAATTATTCATAGTAAATTTAGGAAAAACAAATGCCACAAATTGTCAGTGAACATTTCACTGATCCGTTCAGTCATTGTTTTCCTATCTTCATTAACAAGTTCTCTTTGTAATGCTGATGTAAAATTTGTAATTTTTCATTATTGCAGTTCTTTCAGATCAAATCTGATGTTTCAATGTCTTGCCGCATAAAATAAAATTTCTAGAAATGACAATGCAGAGGTAACTCAACAAAATACCATTCAAAAATATATGCTTACAGTACATGTCACGACAGGGGGTGCTAATTAGAGCACAGTCATAAAGATGTGGAAAATCTGCATTGTCTGATAGACTATGCTGAAACAGTAAATTAAATGACACTGTAGATAGAAATATAAAACAAAAAATAAGATAAAATATTACCATGAAACTCAACTCACACTCAGTCAAATGCAATTAAATAAAAAAGAAGAAGGCTAAGACTTACAGGAAAAGTAAGCTGTGAAGACAATTTTTATTTTAGTCTGTATTCATTTAGATGTGGTGTGGGGGGCAGTTATTGAGGGGGGCTGGTGAGTTTAAACAGGAGCACAAACATCCAGACTTGTACAGCTGGTGTCTGACCATTGATCACAGGCTTCACTTGCAGTTCTTATCAGTGTCTTGGCCCATTGGCTGTCTGCACCAAGTTACTTTCACAGTTCAATCAGCGCTCTGTGTTTGCAGCTCCTTCTCTCTGTAACAACAGTTATTATCTCAGTTTGTGTGTGTGTGTGTGAAGGGAGGGTCAAAGAGCAAAAGAGGGAGGGTACATGAAAGGTATCCCAAGAGTT
>JAUMHL010000004.1:5060462-5125433 GCA_032362345.1 Sandelia bainsii
ACTCTTAAAGCAGAAACTTAAAGCAATTAACTCTTATCTCACAGCTGAGCCTTTGGTACATCTATTGAATCCCCCAGTGTCACTTCTCTGCCTTTAGTGATGTACTGTGTGTCAGTGTGTGTGTGTGTGTGTGTGTGTGTGTGTTCTGAGACTACTTATCTGTTTCAGACACTTCCTCCACCCGAGCAGACAACATAAAAAGCCTCTTTGGTTTTAGTATTAATAGATATTTATTAATGTTTAAATAATAATTTACTAAATCTTTACAGAACAACTATAAGCCAGTAAGAAGAACAACTCTGGGGATGCCGCATCTGGACCAAAAAACAATTTATAAACTGTGTATTAAGATTTATAATTGCAGCTGAATAACTTAACTGATCAACACAATACCCTTTATTAATGACATACTAACAATTATAACTACAAAACTGATGACTTAATTATGAAAGCTTAAGTACTTCTCATTGTATTTTCACTGAATAGAAACACACAACCATGTCAGTACCAAAATATCTGATTTGCAAGAGAGTCTTTATTCCAACATCGGAAAAGGAACATACTGACTTAAAAATGTCATTAAAAAGCATCTTTATATTGTCAGCATTTCACAACATGATTTAAAGACAAGCAAAGAGAAGGATTTTCCACAACCTGGCAACACAAGTGGTTTCAAATACTTGTTTTTATTAGTAGATGATTTTTACCCTTAACAAAGTCTTAATTTAAGACTGTTATTGCCAATGGAAATTAGCTGTTAGTTGACAGCTGATCTTCACATTGCATGAGATAAATGTTTTCACACATGACCTGTGATAAATAACAGTAATACAATAATACTAAATTATGCCTTATGAGAAAGTGGTACCAAATAATGTATTAATTATTAATAGAGCCTACTACTTATAATAGCAGAAAGCAAGAATTGTACTGAAATAGGCACATAAACCCTCAGCTGCTTTGGTCTTGGTAAGACAAAATATAAAATATAAGCTAATTGTTATTAAGAGTATACTTTAACATATCAGTAATAAGAAGCCGTTCTGCTTCATGAACACTTATTCTTGACACTTTACGTTTATTTTGCTGATAAAAGTTCAGTTTGTTGGTTTTAAGTAAAAATATCAAAACATGACTTTAGTGAAGTTGTTAATTGCAGGTAATTGGTACTTGTAAACACAAAAGAATATTGAATTAGAAGGTTATTGCAACAAAGATACTAATAACATATAATAACAAATGTATTAGCAGAGCACACAGAGCTCTACAGTAACTCTAGTATTCCTTTTGAGTTTTGTTTCTTACTTCAGGCTCTGTGTTGGTCTCCAGTTCCTCAGAACTGAGGAGACCTGCACCATCTCCAATCCCTTTAACAGGACACACACTCATATGACTTAATAGTATGTATATTTTATGACATTTAAGTAAGGGAATTTAGAATAGCTTCCCCACTATGCTCAAACAAAGAAACATGTCTCTGTCTAGGTAAGAAGAAAGCTGAAAAAGGACAACCGATGGAGCAGGTGGGTGTAAAACTAGCTCTGCATTTGTTTTTTTCTCACCACCACCTGCTGTTTCTTCCTCTTTTCATTCATTTGAGGTTTCCTCATCTCAGCCCTCGCTCCTGTGTCTGTGGAAGGTTGTTCCCAAGCCCCACTCACAGCAGGGATTCACAGATGGTAGTAAAAACATTAATAGGTTTCACTAATGCTTTTGATCCACTTGTAGATCAGCTTTATGTCAGTATTACATTGTCGCATCACTCATAGCAACAGAATCACAGGTTCTGATTGGTTTGATTGAACTGAAATTTGAACTTCTTTCATTTTGATGGCTACTTTCTGATGGGAGAATTGGGTTTCAACCTAGGTTGCTCCAAGACACCTGTTAAAAGAATCAGTGACCCCAATTCAGTGTGTGTTTATTTAGCTTCTAGTCCAGAAGTGCACTCAGTCACATATGCTCACCCAAGCAAACAAGACTGAAAGGTCACCAAAGGTGTGTTTATCTGTTCTTGTCCTTTCACTGTTTCCGTTCTTGACCAGCAACCTTTTAGTCTCAGCTGTCACCTTGAAACACTCGGTAGTCTTTGTTTGATTTGTGTAGTGGGGTCATGTGGCTCTATGGCTCCTTGCAGACTAGTGTCATTTGAAGAAATCAAACATAGTTTCTTATCTTTATAATGTAACCATGAATTGACTATTAATCATGTTTTATATACTTGTAAATCATTTTCTCAAAAGTGTATTTCCCATTGTGGTTATAGCCCAGTGGTATTAGGTAACACTTTTTATGTTTTCTGGCATCTATAAAAAATTATTAATAATACCACTGTTTAGCTTCAGTGCTTATACAAACCTAAAGGATCGATTAGTTCACACCAGCTTAAGGCTAGTTTTGGAGTTCGGCCCCTCAACCTGGGAATGAAAAACTCATAAATTTTCTTCCACAAACACACCATGTGCCAATATAGCTGTAAGGTCTTCTAAGCCCTTTTACCTCTTTGGAGTTATTTTTCTTTTGTTCCCACTTCGGCCTCTCTTTGCTCATTACCATGCATGGTTTACAAATATGTTGGTGGGTGTATTTTAATACTTGAATGTTATAGCTCTCTCATAGGGTTTGATGAATGCCTGCCAAGCACATTGGTCCTACTTGTGACCTTCTTAGCTGCAAGCAGGTTCCTAGCCTGCAGGCTGTTCGTACTTGTTCGGTTGTAATCAGCGGATTTGAATTTCTTTGGCAATCTGACAGGTCCACGGTGGATATTATGTTGGGAAGGTAAATATTCTAAAATGGCCATATATCGAAGAGAAATATGTATTTTTACATTGTTATAAGCTGAAAAAAACTAAATGAGACAGGGCTTAGTTCTGCCTGAAACTTACCTTTAATAACTTTATGTGAAAATGTCACACAAACACGATTAAATTAAAGACACTTGCACCATTAGATGCAAATGCATAAATATCATAATCATGTTATTCAGTTTTAGGCCTCACTACACCCTTAATCCTAGGTATCTGTATTATGATTGGAATGAAGATTTTTACTGATTTCTTGTAAGATTCTTTCATAGCCAAGCTCTATAGAGTCTGGTGTCCCCATAAAGCCTGCTAGCTGTCTTTAGTTTTAATAAATAATTTAAATAAATAAATAACAATAATTTGTCATATTACATCACAATATCTTAGAGTTCTTGCTTTATATGTTTCAGCCTTGTCGGTTTACTTCATGTATCTTTGGGCTCAACATAAATCCTGGTAGAAGCTTAACCTTAGTACCAAAAAAATAAAAGTGAAACTGTATTTCCCTCTATTTCCACATTAATTGATGATTTTATTACTCAATCAATTTTTTTTCAGTAATGTTAAGGGATTATGGGCTCACATTTTCAATTATGATTAGGTGAGAAACACTGATCAGAGTCTTCGGTTGCTTTACTAAATTTGCATTGTACTAAAAGTGGATAACCTTCCACAGTACAAATGAAAACAAACTTCCCTGCTGTAGCTCAAGATTGTGTCACAGGTGATGCATGTGCATGTTTTCAGGCTACACCAGATCCTGCCAGACTCCCCATCACTGTTTTCCTTGGTCTGGAAGGCTGGCTGCCGGGAATGCTCACCACCTGAGAGAGGAAGCCTAAGGAGGATATTGGATATGAAATCACTTCCTAGTCAGGGTCTGAATATAGTCATGATGGGTATAGAGGGGATGTTTACATAGTAGACTACGTGTCCTTCTGACACAATAGGGACAGCTCACAGCATGTTTGTTGGGTGACGGCAAGCATTGTGCTGTAGAAATGAATTTTCTCTTGCTCTGTGTGTGTTTCCAAGTAGACCTCAAGTAAGCTCTTTGTCAGTCTTTATTCTCCTGTTGCATGCTGGGATACCTGTGTTCCTATTGTACTTGGGAACATTCGGTTTTCTGCAGGGTGCCATAGGAAACCACTCGGAGGACAAGCATTGCCTTTGTCATCCTGTCACATCTGTGACTGGAACAAAAAAACTCAAGTGCAACAGGTTATCATCTGTCTTCAGATGCGTGTAGCTTGACATTTATTTGGCAGCCAGTAGAAACACAACTCACTCCTGCATGGAGCAGGACAGTCTTGAATCCCATATTACCATTTTGAATCCCATTTTGAACATGCTGTTTTGAATTACTTTCCAGCAGGTGTTTCAGATTATCTGTGTCAAATGGACTCTTCCTTCCTGTCTGAGCCATGTCATGGCCTGTTTGACGGACTCATTCACTCTCCCTATGGTCACAACGTACAGGAAATGATTTTCTGCAATCTACGCTGTGCGTGTGTGTGTGATAGCAAAGCGAACAGCAGAACAAACACACACAGTAGGTCAGAATTCCTGTGGTGAAGATGAATGTTCCTCAATGTTTTGGGTGATCTGTGACACATTATGGATGGAGAAAGTCTACCCTATATTGAGGATCAAAACAACACCCACCTGTGACCTACATCCACAAGAAATTAGTTTTCTGACAATGGGTAATACAATTTAAACCTGCATTAACTGACTTTGGCCACTTGGAGGTGGTGCTGCATGCTACAAGTATACCATACTAACACACATTGCTTTGGCTACTATTTGACATACAGTAATGCCACTTAATTTAGATGAATACAGTTTTAATGACAAAACTTGAGTTTGATTAATCATGTCAGGTTGTCCTACAACACCAGGAGAAAAATGACATGCAGTTTATGGATTATACAGTCAAGATATGTATTTGATTTATATTGAAGTTACAGGATCATTTATATCAATGTTCACAGCACACACACTATTAATCTATATTATTATTATGATTATTACTACTGTTGTTATTATTATTAATATTATTGTCATTATTAATCATATTACTAATATTATTATTATTACACTGCTTCATGACTTGACCAAAGTAAGTCTGCATTCATTTCATATTGCCTTGTTGTCAGAAATTCCCATTACCTCAATTTTCACAGTTAGCAGGTTGGTCGTTTTGCAGTCACATTTTGAATTATAGCCGCCACATGGTGAGGACTGTCATCACACATTAGGAAACTCCCACAGGACCCATGGAAGGGGCCAGGCTGGTGTGAGCCAGTGGTTCAGGCTGGAGCTCAAGGTCTCTGGGATCATGACCAGCAGATGATTCTCCTGCAGCTGCACCATCAGGAGAAACTCATTGATCTGAAGAAATGTAGACTTGGCCTCTGCCAGGGACACTTTGCCAGAGTAATCACCTTGTCCACCAATGTGTAAAAAAAACATGACGCTCATACAAGTTGTTTTAGTATGCAAAAAATTTGTCTTGAATTTCTGTATCCAAGTTGAATAAAAGACTGGGGGAAATACATTTTCTTGGCACAGTAATGCTTTAGGTACTTTAAGCACTTAAGTGGCTTTTCTGTGATTTATGTGAGTGTGTGTGAGAGGAGAGGAGTGTTCTTAATTCATTATTTTATAGATCCAATATCAAATGACACCAACCCTGTTTCTACTTCTAATAAAGGAAATAGAGATCTACAAACTATTGGGCAGAGGAATCTTTTTATTTTTACGATATCAATTTCCTTCATTTTGTAATAAAATTGGACTGGGTTGGACATAAATCTGCAAGTGGCCAGTGGAGGGCAGCAATACGAGTTGGCGGCGTCTATTGTGCCGCAAAGTCCAGCAGAAGAAGTACTGCGCAGCCGCAGTTCGCTGACCTTCTGTAGCAAGCATGGCAGCCCGGGCACTGACGAGAGGTATTTGTACATATGTATTTTAATTCTTTAACAGACTAATATTGTCGTCGGGTTAATTATAAGGTATGTTACAAATGGTAGCTCATTAGCTAATACGGCTGTGGTATGGTTTAGTTTTCTGTTTGTAATCCCAACTGACACACTAGCAACTTAGCTTACAGCCTAAGTCAGCAGCTAGCTGGATAGCCAGCACTTTAGGTAATAACGTTTGTTAGCTACACGTTCATGTCATGTGTTTTGACTGCTTGTGTCTCTTGTTTAGGACTTTTAGGGTTAAGACATTCACGGGCGGTTACGAGCGTATATTCCTGTGGTGGACAACAATTTGTCACTGCAGCGTCCGTCAAATCTCCTCAGCCCCACATCGACGATGTGACAGGTGAGCTAACGTAGCAGTGTGTGTATGATGTATCGTTGGACAAAACAGTTTTTCTCCAGATCGTCAGTAATAATGCGTTTTTCCATACAGAAAAAGTACTAAACACGCCACTCAAGAAGCCGGACTTTTTCCTTTTGTCAGAGCTCTTCTCGTTGAAAGACCTATTTGACGCCAGAGTGCATCTTGGTCACAAAAAAGGTTGCAGACACAGGTTGGTATACATTCACAGTGGACAGAGAGAGAAAAGGAGGAGACGAGCTCAGTGTAATGTGGGTTAATCACTTAAGTTAGTCACTTTTTGCTTTATGCATTAACATTAACTTATCACAGTAAATGATCAGAGAAGGAAACTATTTCAGCTGTTTGAGTGATGGAGCAGCACAAATAATTGCTATACCCTGACATCCACTGGGGAACTTTATCCTATGACGTGGAAGGCATTAATTTCCCCTCTAAACTTTTTTACTTTTTTGAAACTAACTCACTTTTTTCTCTTTTTTTAGGCTTATGGAGCCTTACCTCTATGGCTGCCGTTTGGACCAAGACATAATTGATCTTGACCAGACTGTAGAACACCTTCAGCAAGCCCTGAACTTCACTGCCCATGTGGCGTATCGCGGTGGTATCATACTGTTCGTTAACCGCCGACGTCAATTCAGCCACCTAGTAGAGAGCACGGCTAAGGACTGTGGGGAGTATGCCCATACACGTTACTGGCAGGGCGGACTCCTTACCAATGCCTCCATCCAGTATGGCCCAGGTGTCCGCTTACCAGACCTCATCATATTCCTGTCCACTCTCAACAATGTGTTTCAGCAGCATGTGGGAATCAGAGACGCAGCCAAGATGAATATTCCCACAGTGGGAGTAGTGGACTCAAATTGCAACCCCAGCTTGGTGACATACCCAGTGCCTGGGAATGATGACACTCCAGCTGCCCTGGAGCTATACTGTCACCTTTTCAAGATGACCATCAACCGTGCCAAAGACAAAAGGAGACAGGTGGAGCTTCTTCACAGCCTCTCAGCACCATCCACACAAAGCTCATGATATTGTTTACTCTTAAATAAGAGACATTAAAAATGCAATGTCGAGACTGTCTTTTGCTCCACTTCGTCAGATAACTGCACTTAGACTGGATGGTAGTGTTTGGGGCAGAGTCTAATTGCCTAAAGATGGGAACAGAAGCTTGTTTCACCTTTGTGAACTGCACAAGTTCAACACATTGTCAGAGCTTTGATCATATGAAAAATGTCACGTGACTGAGAATGTTTGAAGCTTCTGATTTAACTGGTGCTCCTGGAGGCCCTTCATTGAGTTAGGATTTTGAAAGTTTTGCAGTTTTGTGCAGATTTGTAGAAGAAGAGGAGAATAAATTGTTTTGATATATCACATTGCAACTCATTTTACTGTAATGCATTGCTCAATATCTATGTATGTATGTATGTATAAAAGTATTAAAAGGCTTAATAACTAAAACCTCTTGAGCTTCTATTGCACAACTCCATCGGTGAGGTGTTCCAGTGATTTGGTCCCAGAACAGCTGTAAGATGTGTTTTTGTTTTTTTTGCAAAAAGAAAACCTTGAAGCTTAAGTCTTTCTGGTCACTATTTGGACTGAGGCTGTGTGTGTGTGCGTATTACTCATTAATGAATGATCTCCATGTTGCATATTCTATTTTAATATTTTACTTACATTAAACTAATCTTGCATTGTATTTGTCATGATAGGTTAAAATGTAACTTACGCTCCACTGATAGGACAGTTTCTGTATTTACATGGACTGCCATAAGTTAGTCTAACTTATTTAAAACATTCTTTATAACATCCCGGCTTAGACTTTTTTTCTTTTTTTTGTGACAAACCTGGTTTTTTCATTGGTCTTTCATAACATTCCTGTTGTACAAATGTAATGCAAAAAATATATTAATGGCACCTCCGTTATATTAAACACTTGTAATGGAGTCACTGAATTAAAAAATAGAAAATATGGTATATTATTATAAAGAGGTTGTTACTTCACCATGGTTTCGCAAAGCACAAGGTTGATCGCTCTCGGCTTCCGTAATCATCGACCTCTGAGCGCCTGTGAACGCGCTGCGAGGACTAAATGGTGAGTAGGAATGTGCGACTTTTAAAAACATTAACTTATTAACGGTTGTATTTTACTGTATAGCGTCACATATTAGTTCTGAAACGCTAATCTTGCGCGTTGCATTATTAATAATGTTGGCATTATAAGCTGGACGCCACATGCTGGAAAACAACGACTTATCTAAGGTTATTTTATTTATACTAACATCACTTTATTTATGCACCGCTACCAAGTTTATGTACATTGGGACCATATATAGTCTATATTTGAGGCAGCCCTAGGGCAGCCTGCCTTCCACGTGATAAGCAACAGGCTATTTTAAGTTTCAGGCTTTACTGAACTCATGTTCAGTAAGGCACCACTAAGCTATGAGCTTCACTTTTACTTTATTTACTTTCTAAATCGAAAGTTGTACCAGAAATGTGCTGATTTGTATCGTGTGCGTGTGAAAGGGTGTGGCGGCTTTCCGAGCATTTGTAGACCTGATTGTCTTGTTAAAAGTGTAATACAGTGTGTAAGAGGCTTTTTCCCTTAACAGACAGGAACAAAAATTAGGCCCTCACTATTTAGTGTCTTCCAGACAATTTTATGTGGATAGAAATATTAAAGAAATATCTAAATAGAAATTAAACTAAGTATCTGTTGTCACTGACTTCCTGCTGGGGACTGATTGGGGACTGCTGGGGACTGATTCCTGTTTTTATTATCAGTTCCTACTAGTACATGACATAATAAGGGTTTCATGAATCTGGCAGAACAGGTTGTCAAATTAAAAGACCACAGTGTAACATTACGTTCATTATTAATTTTAAGTGATTGTTAGAACTTACAGATAGGACTAAAATTGCTCTGTGTACTTCTCATTTCAGCCATAGCTGGCCTGAGCAGATTGCACGTGTGCTGTAGTTGTCTGCTTTAGAATAATATGGGTAAATTATTAATTTCTCATTCATAAATCTTGCCTTTAGTTTTGTCACATGGGGATCAAATGTTAAAGGACCAATGGAGCATGATTGGTGTGAAAGACTCAAACACTATAATAATATTCTAATTTAAAAGTCGGTGTTCAGTGTTGGAATAAAACATCTCCACTGTGTTTTGATCTTTTGCTTTTGTTCTTGTAGATAAACGCGAAGCAAGAAGAAGCATGGCTTTGCCCAGATGAGGACAGCTGATCTCAGTTATTGCAATGGCAGCGATCCAGATAATGGTAACTGGTTTTAAACTTGCGCTGTAACTGGACACATTCTGCCCCTTGAGACGCAACTCTGGCTGCTGTGTCTCTGTTGCGCAATAGGTGGGCAAAAAGTAACTGGCTCACGATAGCCCACCTTCCACTGTTTGTGGACTTTGGGTATGGAACCGGGCCAGATATATACACAAATTAACCAAAAGGCTGATGTCTGCCTTTGAGTAGTTAGTTAAAATAGTTGGTGTCAGTTTGACCAAAATCCTCAGAGATGAGGTGATTAGTTGATTTACTTTTCTGTAATGAACTAACACATTTGATGTCTTCACATTTGTAAAAAGATAATTTTTATTGCCGTTTTTCTAGGTTAAAGCAAATTCTACATATTATTACAATCTATTGCAACTTGGTGCAAAAACACATAAATACATTTTAAGTGATAAATGGATTCAAACTTTTTTGCTTGTGTCTTTTCTAACAATGAAGGTCTTCATCATATAGAAGCCCAGTGTTCACCCATGGCACAGATAAACCTGTGGAGCGGCAGCAGAGTTGCTTGGAAAGGTGAGATTTCTTGCTTCTTGCCAGTGGAAGAGGAGGTAACCTGTATAAGAGGCAAAACTGAAGGTGATGTAAATGGTTGTGACTATTTTGGGTCGTGAATATAGTTTGAATGCTGATGCCAGTGGTCTTCACATGAAAAAACACATTTTTGTTGCAACATCAAAAACTTCAGTCTGAGTTTTTTTTTTAAAGTTTTTTAATGATAATGGCAACTGCAAAATGTCAGAATGCCCTGAGAATAGTAGACCCTTGTAGATCAAAAGTAAAGACGTACAGCCCCATGTAACACACATGTTGTCTAGATTGGCTTTGCTGTGGTATCTCGAGAAAGTCAACTGCAACAAAGTAGTGTCTTTTGTTGACAACAGCTACTCTGTCTCAAGGCTTCTTCGGTAAGGGTGTTGTAGACAGTGTCTCTATCTCTCTGGCCTTTGATACTATTCCTTGATACTGATAGTGATTTTGTGAGTTTGTGTCCTCTGTCCTCTTTCCAGGTCTTCACGGTGGAGAGGAGGTTGTGTGGCTCAGTGCTGTTTGACAGCACCTGGTAGTTGCTCAATGTCCTGGATGATTGTGTTTTTCATATATGTTTACAATGTATAACTGTGTGATTAATATGAAGTGAAATTTGTGCAAAATGTTATTTACGCTTTTTAAAGTTTGACAAATGTAAATAAGGTTTTGTGCAGTGGTGCATAAAATTGTATCTCTTTGTCAGTGAACAACAGGCTAAAGGCACATTTGTAGATTGTTATAGATTTAAGTTGTGCATACAAATCCTATTACACACACATTCTCACACAATGAAAAAGTGAACACATATTAAATCCACTAGAAAATAATGTTTTTCCCTCCACATTTTAGTTTGTGCTGCTGTTGAACTGTACTGCATTAAACAAAGAAATGTTTCTGTTATTTAGCTTAGTCTAGTGGACAAAATAATAACAATACTTGTCAGTATAACACTCTTACACAGAGTTGTCACTTGGTGTACTTGTGTTTGTGAGATTTAATGTTTTTTCCCTCATAATGTCAGATAAACTGAACTAAACTGACTAATTTTAAGGGAAAAAAGCTTCTTAACTATAGTGTAATTGCTGACTGATTAATTCTTTACTACATTATGTAAATATAAAGTCCTAAAAAGCAAATAATACAGTCCATGAAAAGTAGCTCTTTGTCTAGGTCTAGTACCTGCATGTTAATGAAGCGCAAACCTGTACAGTATTTGTGTGTGTATATTGAGTAGGGTGTGCTGTTGTTTTGTCATCACAGGGAGAAGGACAGGAAGAACATAGATTTGTGTCGGCGGAATAAAAACATCAGCTGAGCTCCCGCATCTTTCCCTTTAAAGAAGCGCAGTGAGGAGACGCTGGGTACCAGGTTTTTGTGCTCGCGTCGGGTGACGCTGGCGATCTCTGTGCCACACTGATGTCTGGTTTCATCAGATGGGATTTTTTTTTTAAAAAGATACTAGCTCTGCATTAGTCGGTTTTGCTGGTGATCGCACATGTGGACGCGGAGGACAAGGTCTTTAATTCAGAACTGAAGCGGAGATTTTATCGCCCACATGGAGCTGAAATCTGAGATTGCTCTTCAAGGACGCTTGTGATTTTAGATTTTCCTTTGACGAGTGAATAGTGTTGAGAAAAAAAAAAACCCATTACGAAACCACACTGTGGAAAACCTGTGTTGTGTCAGCGCTGTGTGCGTTGTTGCAGTAAGAAAAACAGGCTTAGGAAATATTATGGCGTATGGTGCGTGTAATAATTACAGCCGGTTTTTCTGGTATTGTTGCGACGCACGGCGTAGGTTTGCTGTAAAGATGTGATCAGACAGGGGTCCCTGGTTTCTCGCTCCGCTGCCTATCAACAGAGTCGCTCATGATGCCCAGGGCTTTGCGGAGACTGGTCCATTTGGTGCTGTTCTGCCCTCTGTCGAAAGGCCTGCAGGTTTGTACAGCATGGTGACAGTCTTGCTATAAATCGTCTCCTACATGTCACTTTAGTACAACATTAGTGACATCGTAACCCAGTCCACATGCACTACAAAATGTAGAGAGTCTTAAGAAACCCGACACAATTTACAACACAAGCCAACATCTTAGCATCTCTACTATGTTCATTTAAGCTGCTCATTCATTTACTGTTGCACTGAGCTGGGCTGTGGGAAATAATTGTACTTTACGTACTTTACATGGACACAAAAGGCGAAATGCAAAATTAATTTCAATGTCAACGAGGTTCTGGTGAAATAAGATAAAACACATTTATTTCCGTTTTATATCTACTGCAGTACATTTTCTACTGCTACACTATTCCACTGTTTTATGACAGCTATATTTATTTAGATGGTAGCAGGAACCTAATCTACAGTGTACTCAGGTGTTAAAACTTTTACATGAGTAAAGGATGTGTGTACTTCAGCCACCACTGCCTATTAATTCTACTTCTCTAAATGTCACAGGCAAGGTTATTAGGCTACTTGACTCCAGTATATTCATTGCAATAATATGTAATAAAATATCTGTCACAGGAGCCATTATTCTGCTGCATTAGCAGTCCAGGAGTAGTTCTACTTTTCATATTTTACATTTATTTTGCTGATCATACTTCTGCACTTTTGCTTAAGAAAAAGATGCGAACACTTCTTCTACCGCTCCATATCAGTTATCAGGCCAAGCCATTCATTTATTGTCGTGTTATGTAGGCCTAATTTTACGATCAGATATCATACTTCCTTTGCTTACTGTGCTTTCTCTTCCATCTCATTTCTCCCACCACCTGAAGAGTCGTCTCCCAGCCATAAAAGTGAAGTACCTTCTCCTGGCCTGGCTGGGCATCCTCATTGCCAGCTGGGTCATCTATATGCAGTATGCCTCTTACTCAGAACTCTGCCGTGGGCATGTGTGCCATATGGTTATTGTAAGTACAGTTTCCAAATTCTCTAAAAATCCATTTGATAACTTAATAAGCAAGATGGTGACAAGGCACTAACCATATCAGAATGCTACAGAAGGGCCAGGAATCTGATTTAGTTTACTGTGTTATGTACACACACTCTGTTTTACAATGTCAGTGCTTCTGCAATGTTCAAATATTATGTTACTGAGCTAAATGTTTATTAGTGGTGATTAAATTCATATTAGGATCAGATTTCGTTTGCACATGACTTTTAACACTATTATGGTTAAACATTAGATGCACATAACAAGTGCATTAAAGGGTAAATCCAGTAAAAGCAGTACAGATACGTTGTTTATAAAATGTGGCTGAAATGCAGAAAGGAAAAAACATAGCAAATATCACAATTTTGCTTACATCAAATTCAAGACAGGCCAGTTTGTTGTTGCTCTAGCTGTGGCAGAAAGCTGCAGTTAGTCCTAATCCTTATGTCCTTATGTCCAACTAAATAGAATCAAACAAGGATGTTCCAGCTGCTGCAGTGAAGCACTTAGACAACTAATAATTGTGCAGAGCTTCAGAATAAAGGGAAATATGAAAACCTCCTCCTTATCATGGGTGAATGTATAAAGTCTTTGGAGGGGGAAATAAGTGGAAGTCTTGAAATACTTGATGTACTGTAAGTATTGGATCATACTGACTGATTCCTGTGGTTGATGTTGTGCCTTTCCTTTTTCCTTATACAGTGTGATCACTATAGAAGGGGGATAATATCAGGCTCATCCTGCAAAGCGTTGTGTGATCAGAGAACTCTTACCCTGCAGCGTTGCATGTCCACCTCCTCTACACATCAGGTGAAATGAACACACACACATACACACACTGTGCAAACACTGGCTATAAGCACGTAACCCTACGTTATTTCAGTATCCAGAATGGCATCTTCCCCACACACAAATTTCAGAAAAATGTAAAAGTAATATCGGTGACATGATATTCACATTGCATTGGGAGCATTTAGTGGCTCGTCCATTTGCAGTTTGGTCTGGATCATAGCTATTTTTTTCTCCTCAATATTTTACTGGGAGAAACCAAAACATAAGTGCAGAAAGTAATAATTAGAAAATATAGCAACAAAACAAAGCTTTGTATTTGTCTTAATACTATAACATGTTTATACTTGCAGGTGTACAGTGGACTGTGGAAGGAGAAACCTGTTGTGATCAAGTGTGGTATTGAGGATACAGTGAAGATTGATGGAGCTCCAGACTTTGTACTGCGACAAGAGATGACGTTATTTGACAAACCTACCCGTGGAACCTCTATGGATGAATTTAAAGAGATGCTGCACAGTTTCCTCAAGGTTGTTTTTATCTCAGCATAAATATATAGAATATTGTATAGAAAAAACTACCACTAGAAATTAGAACCAAATATAATTGAATGCTCAGTTTTGGCATCTGAATATACTAATATTCCTTGTGCGTGACACAGCTAAACACACTATCTGTAATATCAGTATTTCATGTAAGTATGTTTATAATTATTTAACATTTACCACATATTAAACCAAACTGTTTCACATCCTACTTGCAGGCTAATCTTGGTGAACAGCCATTATTGAGCACGTTGGTGGACAGGGTCATTACTCTGGCTGATGTCAATGAAGACGGCAAAGTGTCTCTAGCTGAGGCCAAGTCTATCTGGGCTCTTCTCCAGATCAATGAGTTCCTCCTGATGGTGGCGCTGCAGGAGAAGGAGCACACCCCCAAACTACTAGGCTTCTGTGGAGACTTGTATGTGACAGAACGTGTGGGCCACAGCTCCCTCTACAGGTTAGAGGTGCCTCATTACTTGCAGTCTCTGATCCCAGAGGCCTTGAGCTCCAGCCTGAACCACTGGCTTGCACCAGCATGGCCCCGCAGGGCTCGCATCACCATCGGCCTGCTGGAGTTTGTGGAAGAGGTCTTCCATGGTTCCTATGGGAGTTTCCTAATATGTGATGCCAGCCCTTACCATGTGGGCTACAATTCAAAGTATGACTGCAAGATGGCCAACCTGCGCAGCGTGACGTCTGAGGCAGTTGTTCGAGGATTTTTGAGGGGTCGCCGATGTGAGACAAATGCTGACTGTACTTATGGCAGGGACTGCACAGCCACCTGTGATCGACTAATTAAACAGTGTAATACTGAGGTTGTACAACCCAATCTTGCAAAAGTGTGTGTGCTGTTGCAGGATTTTCTGCTTTTTGGAGCACCTTCAGACCTTCGTGGGGATCTGGAAAAGCAGCTACGCACCTGTGTCACTCTCAGTGGTCTGGCAAGCCAGATGGAGGTGCATCACTCACTAGTCCTTAACAACCTGAAGACATTGTTGTGGAAGAAAATTTCGAACACTCAGTACTCTTGAAAACAGATTGAAATAATCCAATCTGTACCTCTAAATAGTGAGTGAATCATTACACGAACACACATAATACTTGTTTATGACGTTTTGCCAAATGTTTAGAGGGTTGTGGTTAATAATGTATTTTCACTATACATTGACTGTGAATAACAGAAAACTGTGAACTAATGGCAGCAGGTGAAACAGGCTTATTCTCTTAAAACCTAAGCCCTACTATAATGTATGTTTGTTTTCCAATGTGTTATTTTGAGAAGTACATTCATGTGTTTAGACATAATATTCTCTGGGCACTGCCTACAATTTTATTTGTAAAATAATGACTGTATGTACATAGTTAGGTTTTAAAATCAAGCGACCAACATAGTAGAGACAGAACGTCAGAATCTTAAGACATAAAATATAAAAATGGATTGAATAATGGATAAGCAGTACCACTGAAATGTACCTTTTAGACATGATCTGACTGATAATATATGAACTGAACAAGCTGGATTTGAAAAGGACAATCAGACGCCATTAAACTTGAATGAATTTATTAAAATGAATAAACTTAAGTTGGTTCAGACAATTGATTTTTAATACGTTGTGTTTTAAATTGCATTAATGTAAAGTGGGTAGCTAGGGTTGTAGCAACTCCAGATAGATAGATAGATAGATAGATAGATAGTTCTTGGTTCATGCATTGACTGTATAAATTGACAGGCGTATCTGCAGGAAGAAGGAAATATGACAACAACATAAGCATTCATTTTAAGTATTCTACTAACTTAAAAGGGAACAACAACTAATACAGTATACCATAAATCAAGTCAAGCCCTAGTGATAAGGACATCCCCTCAAATACCTCTTGAACAAGGAGAAACGTCCAGTTTAATTCTTTCAGGTGAAACTGAAAAAAATCTTGGGAAGAACCTGGGCCGATAGGTGCCAAGTGCAATACAAAATCCTGAGACTGTATTTTTCAAAAGTAATTTTGAATATTTTGTTACAATCGGACAAATATGAATTTGTTGGTTTGCTTAAACGGAAGAGATTCTTGTGGCATGTGGCCTAAAGTCCAAATTACCCCTGTATCTAAATATATGGACCGTCAAGAGGTAGATGATTTTAAAGATCTTTGGGAAAGGTCTGTGAGATTTGTGCTGCTTGTGCCCTCTGGTACAGCATCTTGTTTACTGTAGGCAGTCCTTTCTTATATAAAGCAAGGTGCTCTCTGCATCAGTTGTCCTGTTTGTCTCACATGCTTTCCTGGTTCTCTTTGGCACTAGTTCTGGATCTACAACAAACCCTTGCAGCCACAGGTCTTGTTGTGAAGGTTGCCCTGGTTTTAGTGGGCACACTGGATGTAGGTGGAATAAATTCATTTAGAGAGTGTTTTGGGTGTGTGACCTTTTGCACTTTTGTTAGAAGATATTATCTGCAAAGGGCAACAAAGGTCAGTTAAAAATGTTTAAAAACTATCAGCACACATGAGTGTTGCAATGAACATACACTGCAAACTTTTTACTCTATATGGTGAGGAATTATTTCTTTGCTAGACATAACTTTCTGTTCCTGAATTCAAGCAGAAACACAATTCCTTTCCTTTGTGATAGAGGGAAGATTCTGGTCTATTCATTTGATTCAATATCACAGGCAGCATGAAAATTGACAGCCTGCAACTGCCAAAATGTTGTTGTTTTTTATTCACAGAACTGGCAGTGCATGTATTACTGTGCAACACATCCACAGTAAATAGGACTACAGGAATAAATCTGTAATCTCTTAACCATGACAAACTACAGACAGGCAACAAAATAATGGATGCTCATGCCATTTATCCACAATATGAAGTATTTTATTAATCCATAGCATGTAAAATTCAGGTGCACAAATTACACAGAATGGTAAGATCATTGCATTTATATACCATACACTGATGTCAGATTTACAGACTGTTTGAATGTGTCTTTTTATATTGAATCAATTACTTCAGACATGTTAATTTTTTGATGAATTACTCTGGGTTTTCTATTTATCTATCTACAATGGGTTTCAGTGAGCGTAAATATGTGTCTTTGCCAATGCAGTATTTCAGTATTTGGAATATAATTTATTATAAAAGTATTTTAAATACATTTGGGTTTTTTGTTGTATTCCGACTTAAATGTCAACTTTTTGTGCCTTTCCTCTTTCCGTACAACAAACCAATTTACTGTTCTGACTTACTGGACCCTGCTGAACTGCAGCTGGTGATGAATATTTGCATAAACTGAATAATCATTCAAAAAGACAGCAGAAAACTGTTTATTTTTTCATTAAAATGTATTTATCACTAAGGTGGGTTAAGGTAAGGCAATGAGTTATTAGCTCTAAAAGGGTGACACAACCATTGAAACATGGAATCCCTTATTGCCTTCAGGTGCTGTCGGATAGGAATTTTATTTCTAAGCAGATACCAATTGAAGAGGCAAACAATGTGGGTTCACAGCATTTTAGTGCCAAAAACCCACTTATAAAATCAAGAGATGTAAACATAAAATTTTCTGACATGACTGTCGTATTTTTTGTATTGTTTTGTATTTCTTTTATTTGTGTTGTAATAAAAGCATACCTTTCCACACACAGTGGCGTACAAAAATCAGGCAATCCTATACATTTACAGTGGATACACACCACCGGAGCTCCGCTTTTATTTACAGGTAACGGGCGGTAAGTCGTGAAGCCAGTGCGTTTTCCGAAACTGAAGTTTACGAGCGGCTTGAAAGGCAGCATCAGCTCCGTTGAAACCAGATGGAGGCTGTGCTGCCTTCTGCTGCTGGGCTACTGCTGCTTAACAACACAGGGACAATAATACACACACAGAGCTGAGGACTGTGGGCAACAACACAACGATGGTTACCGCTAGAAAAGTAGATAACGGTACCTGTGAGTTAAAGTCTGTCATGAGTTAAAGTGTAGTTTTACCAGCAGCTCAGAAACATACGTTAACTAAGCTAAATGACGACTGACATGCTAACGTGAGGTTCGGCTATCTTCGAGTAGCTAGCTCTAGTGTTGACTACAAGTGCTGCCTGCCACTCGGAGCTAGGTTATGTCAACGCCAGATTGTGACAGCCGCTAGCTTTTTAAATTTGCTCCCTGAATCATTTTGAGCAGCTGGCAAACGGCGTTAGCTAGCGTTAACCTTACTTCTTTAGCCTGACATATCTAGCTACATAACGCTGAAGTCTGCTTACTCACTCTGTTGCTGAAAAATGACAAGCTGAACAAATGACAGTTTAATTAGCCATTTGACCAAGAAATGCGTGCTACGCTATTTCAGTATAACATTGGCTTTCTTGCGTCGGATTATTGCACCCTGTGGTACATCTGTGCCGTGACCCGCAGCGTCAATCACAGCGTTTCGCATAATGAGTGATCATTATGTAAAAGTCAAGGTTCAACTCGAGCAAATGAAATCATTTGGCGAAAATGCAGAGAAGGAAGGTGTACATACTGACGAGCAGGCGCCAGTGTCTTCTCCACCTGCTCCTCTGTCACCGGACACTTCCAGCATCACTATAGCTAGAAGAGATGTATCTGACTCTTCCAGCATTTGTAAACAGGGGGTAAATAGGGGTAAAAGTCGTAGTAAAGCAGTTAAAGATGACAAGATCTCTTGTGGCAAACGCATCTCAGATCTGCCATTGCATGGGACTGTAGTTTCTGCCCATGTAGGTAAAAACTTGAATAGATTAGGGCATGATCTGACACTTCACATAAAGGGAACTGGAAGGATATTGCAGGGTACGTTGGAGACTAACGGGAACTATGTGACCGTCCATCCATCCAAAAACATCCAAGATACACGCCGTGAAGATGGATTCAAACTTGCAAGGAAAAGAAGACCTGTGACGGTGGATAGTTCAAAAGCCAAAACCTCACTGGAGGCACTGAAGTTAAGCATCGAGCAACTCAAGTGGAAAGAGGTGTGCTACGTGAGAGTTTATTTCGTGTTTTTGCAGTTTGTCTTGGAGAAATGCTTTAAACACATTTGCTGTGCAGACTTCATTCACATGAAACACCAGGAAGCTGGTTTCACTAAGCGGCTGTGCAGGACTTGATCCAGAGAGGATCCCTGTAATCAGTTGCTCAGTGTTTCATTGAATGGCGAGCAGCTTAGGAGTGGGTAATAAGTGTGCATGCATGAAAACTTTTGTTTTATTGTTCTCCATCTAACTACCACCACAAACCATGTGTTTGCAGAAACAGTCGCAAGCATCTTTAGTGATCTTTAGTGATGCAGTTTTTCAGTTTTCAATGATGTTTTAAATGGTAAACTATACTGTTTAGTAGTCAGAATCTGTAATGGGCACTTATACAAGTGTCATAATAAGAATGTATAATTAAATATCACATGATGATACCGTAATCTTCAAGAATGTTAACTACAGGCCTAAAATTGGGAGTTATTTCAGTATGGATAAAATCTGAGTCTCTCCTTTTATTGATGTAGATTTTCTGGCTTTCTCTTACCCTATATGTTTTGATGTTGTGTGATGACCTGGAATTTGGGTTAAGAGGTCAGACGTACTGCAAGGTTTCTCCACAGAAACATTTTCCAAGGAAATGAGTCTGCACAGCACTAGCACAACCTTAGATTACTTTAACTGGGAATTTAATAGTCAGTAAAATATGCTAGAATATTAGATAATGGATGATTTAGAGAGTAGTAAAATCAGTCTAGTACTAATTACATTAGCCACCCACTCTCTGGAAAACCTATTCTATCTGACAAGGGCTTGATTAAGTAATATTCTGTTTCTCTTTGTTGCTAAATCAGAAAATGTATAATAACAAAGCAACATTTTCAGAAATTGAGACTAAGAGAGTTTTGTTTACTTGAACTGTATTTATTTTTTGCATTTGTGTGTTGAAATAGAGTTTGCAGAAGCAGGTTATGCAAACAAAAGACTTTTTATATTTAAGGCTGTGTGCCGTGCACATCTTTCCAGCAGTTAGACGACCAGTTCAATTATCATAAACTTATACACAGTACTTCAGTGAAGAAGGCCAAACCTATCTATCATAAAATCAACAGATTTAGCTATCAGTTATAAGGTTAGAGAGTAAATTTCCAAGATGGAGTGTTTCTGTTTATCTTAGCATAAAATGTTGACAAAAACAGCCTGACAATGTGGGTTCTCATGCCTCTAGTAACAGTAAAATAACCGAGGATGGTTGTGGATGAAAGTTGTGCCAGAAGGTAACTTTTAAAGATTTATGAGAGGGCTAATTGAGCCTGTTCTTCTTACTTCAGACCACAAACGCCACCTGGTCATTCTGAATGTGATACAGTTAATATTTTCGGTTGGCCACTATTAACACGGTCTCTATTATGCATGAGAAGTAAAGACGGGCAATGGCTGGTGACTGTGCAGTGACACTTAAACCCTTCCAGGTCTGGTATCAGAAATGATAGGTAGAAGGCCTATACATTACCATGCTTTGTACTCATTGTCCGCCCCCAGCAAAGTCAGGGGTGCTACTTATCCTGTGTCATAGTCAAGTACCTGTTAGTATCTTTTTGAGGGTTTGAAACTCCTTACACTGTATTAGGTTTACACCACAGGATACTGGATAGATTTTAGCGACTGATAAGTTCTACATTTGACTTTAAGCTCCACTTATGCCAAAATTACTACTTCTCTACATCTGCAAATTTGTCTGGACTGGGAGACAGCTGTTAACTGACCTTACAACATATGGTCTTCTCTTATACAGTGGGAAATGATTAACTGTAAGCTCCCGTAATCCAATAGACATTTAGTCCTCTTTGAGGCAGAGAGAGAATGGCAAGCCTAAGGGTTTGAGGGACAACATCAGAAAATCAGACTAATAATCATGCATTTAATTCTGTGCAATAATCTTAAAAGACCTGCTACCTAGATGCTTCCTTGGAGAATGTCGTTGGTGTAGGTGTCAGTGAGCAAAGTATTTTCATTCACAATAAATTTCAGTCCACCAAAATGGTCCTATGTCTGTCATATACATATATACACAAGATAGTTCTTTTTTTGGCGTGATCCCTATAAACTACTCAATTTAATCTGACCTCCTTCCTTGATACGATTAGACAGTTATACCCTGGCAGCTCTCCGGCAGTATTTATAGCTGGTCTTGGCTGTCGAGCAGGGTTTCCCTGTTTCACACGCTCTCAGGCTAACTCATTAATGAGATGCAACTCTGTCACAGGTCTGTCTTGTCAATGGCAGTGGGGTGGGTTGTATCAGTAAAATTTAGGAGATGATTTACTGTTGACATTCCAATGCAGCTTGATATCCAGTCAAATTAAGGATAATTATTCCCAGCTTAATGTTTAAATCAGGGAGTTTAAATAAATTGTTAAGATCTGTTTCAGTAGGTTATAAGAATGAAGAGTGCCTCTGCACACCATAATGAACAATAGAAAGAATGAGAAAGACCACACACTGCTTATACTGAGTTTGAATTGTAAATAAAAAGGCTGAACCTTCTTGGATGAAGGTTTGTCAGTGAACAGGCAGAAAACAGGCAGTAACAGACCTCATCCCTTGATTGAATTTGCGCAGTGTTTCAGTTAATGGAATGCTGCGGTCCAGCAGTGTAGGAGAAATTTCATGAAAGCTGTTTTAATACTGTAGATGTTCCTGGACTATTTAGAGATCCAAACACTTCTGTGACTATTGCTTTTGGTTTTATGATTGAATACTTGACTCCTGGTATGAGATTGGAAATGACTGTAAATTGAAATGATACATGTCCAAAGATGAACATTTTTTCTGAACCTTTTCATATAATAATACTTGTTATAATAATATAGTTATAACACAGTGACTGTAATATCCTGTCCTTTAACTTTAAAATATAGTTTTGAAGAGCGTGAGCGTGTCCAGGAATAAAGGTGTAGAGGACAAAAGCTGTGCCTTGTGCCAGTAGGATTTCCTAGCTCTCTAAATCCTTTTATAGTATCACCTCCTCTGCTCCACCTCCTCACCACCACTCATCACAACAGCGCACGCACTACCTACCATCTTTAGGCAAGATTATCCCTGCATTCTGGGAGCGTTAAAGGACATGCACCCTGCAAATGTCCTGAGTCATACTAGATTAAGCCATTCTAATTTACAGATGCAAGTCATTCTTTATGTGTCACCTTGTCACTACTCCCTGTCCCTATTTTTAGTTTCCTCTGGGAAGACGAACAGCCTGCGATATCTACTGGCACGGCGTTTCCTTCCATGACAATGAAAATATTGTGTCAGGACAGGTCAACAAGTTCCCAGGTATTTCACCTCCTGTGCCCCTCTCCCCCTCTTCTGTTGAAGCACCTTACACTAATGCTTGTTGGACTGTTAGTGGAGACATGGTTTGATTACAGCTCAGTACTTCATGTGTACTTCATTATTATATGTAGTTCTATATATATATATATATATATATATATATATTTATAGGTTATTCAAGTACATGTCCTGGGAATAATCATTACTTATTACTACTCATTATATAGATTATTTGATAAAAGTGCAAATCCAAATCCTTACTTGTTTTCATTAATCTTCCATGTGATACTTGATTCATATAGAGTTATGTGTTTTTAGAAGGTTGTATCTCTCTGCTTTTTCAGCATGGAAACATGGCAACTCTTTATACTGGGGATTTTTTTTCTGTTCACTGTAAAACAACAACACAACAAAAATTTCCAAGTACATTTTCAGTTTTATCTGAAACTGTGACTTGTACGTTACAGGCATGATTGAAATGCTGAGAAAGATCAACCTGAGCCGGGCAGTGCGGACTATGCAGGAGCTGTTCCCAGAAGAGTACGACTTCTATCCTCGGTCATGGATCCTGCCTGAAGAATACCAGCAGTTTTCCACACAGGTATAGCTGCATAACTTTATCACAAAAGCATAAAGATACAAAACATGTTACATGGTGTTTTTTATGGATCAAATGAATCATTGCCCTTATACATTTTAGTATAACACACAGCAGAAAAAACATGGATACTATATAGTAATGTGGAATTGTGCAGACACGGAAAACCAGAAAATTTGCAGCAAGTCAGTCCTCCACCAAATGAACCTAAATGAAATGCAGTCATTCCTGCTATCACAAGTCATAATGCCTGCTAAGAAACAGGTCTGTTCCTTTATGTATACTATTCTGTGATAGAGCTGAAAACATAGTGGCCTGCTTTCGCATTTCAGAATCAGAACAGTGTTACTGTCCATTGCAAGGTGAGGGAAAGGAAATTTCTATTTGATGTAGCTCACGGTGATACACACATAGTCAAACACCTACAGTAAATGTAGCAAGTGTATACATATGAATTTGCATTTGAAGTTGGGCTGGTAAGTGGAGATACGCATACCTTGTCAGTGTTGGGGTACTAATTCCTTCAAAATGCACCATGCTGATATGGATTTTTGTTCTCTCCTGACCAGAAAAAGGTAGCCTAATCAGAGAAATAGACCTGTGTTATGAGAATTGCTTGTATTTCAGAATCTAGTGAAGAAGTAGACAGAAAACTTGGGATAAAAGAAGGAATATGACATGCAGGAAAGGTCCTGTGAATCCAGGACGCTGTGGTTATGTGGCATGCACTGTAAGCATTTGGCTGCCAGCACACTCCACTGATAAATAATCTTAATTGGTGATGTAACACAATGGGCAGATGGTTAGTAGTGCTCATTTAAGAAGATTTTGTATTGCAGTTACATGCTTTGACCAGCAAGGGGCACCAGAATATCACTTTTAATTTAAGTTTAGTTTTAGTAAGCAAAACTGTTCCAACGTAAAAGGAGGCTATTCTGTGAGTAACACAGTGAGGGTCACCTTAAAGGTCACTGCATGAAATCTATAACTACAACAAACATGTACGTCCTTGTTTTGACTTTACATGGTGTTGGTTTATTGATGTGATAACGATTATGAACAACTCAGTGAAAAAAAAAAAAGAGTACCACTCAAAAGATGGATGTTTTTTTAAATTTGTAGAAAGACATAAAGACCAAATGATGAAAGAACAACTAGAAGTGAAGTAAGGATATTTAAGTATATATTTATATTTATAAGAGACTCATTAAGGGATCATCTCTGGAATTAGGGTAGGTCGTTAACTGCAATTCTTAGGTTTAATATTTGCTTCAGAACTTAGTATAATGTTGCTTCTCTCCCCCATCTATCTGTCTCTTCTACAAGCTATTACAAAAAGGCAGCCATATTTTGTGAAAACAAAATGAAAAATTAGCTCATGCAACATACCAATTGTGTCTTTTTTTCATCTAAGCACAAGTAGCCATTATTAACAAATATATCTGTAGGCTTAGGAGATAAACAATAACTTTATTTGAACACTGAACTATATATTTTCTGTAATACAACCATTAACTGTATCTGAGAGTTATTTTAAATTGCACTGTGTGTTGCTTAGTTTTACAAATTGTTAAGGGTTGTATTCATGTCTGTTTTTTAACCATCTTCAAGCATCACATCGATGACCCACTTTATAAACCTTTGCATAAATCTGTTAGCTGTCTCTACTAAAACTCAGAGATCTTGGTTTTTAAAGTTTATGTTAATCATATCCATTGTCATTAGATTCGCATGGTGAAGGAGAATGATGCCACAGTGAATCCCACCTTCATCGTCAAGCCAGATGGGGGCTCTCAGGGAGACGGCATCTACCTCATCCGTGACCCTACTGACCTTAAGCTCATGGTGGGTTCACAAGCCAAGCAGGCTGTAGTCCAAGAGTACATCCAGAAGCCGTTACTCATTGACAAGCTTAAATTTGATATCCGCCTCTACGTGCTGATAAAGTCAATGGAGCCACTGGAGATTTACATAGCCAAGGAAGGCCTGACACGTTTTTGTACCGAGCCCTATCAGGTAACCACGACTGTGCTGATGATGTCCACATGTTTACTATGAAGTTAATTTGTGTTGATGCCATGACAAATGTAGTTTTACCTTTGTAGCATATTTATAATTAAGGTCACTCTTATGCTGACTACAGGAGCCAAGCCAGAAGAATCTGAGCCATGTGTTCATGCACCTGACAAACTACTCCCTCAACGTCCACAGTGGCAACTTTGTCCACTCAGACAGCCAGAACACAGGCAGCAAGCGCAGTCTGTCCAGCGTGCTGTACAGGCTGGCAGCTAAAGGTGTAGACATCAAGAAGGTGTGGTCAGACATCATTGCTCTTGTCATCAAGACTGTCATTGCCGTGGTGCCTGAACTTAAAGTCTACTATCAAGCTGATATACCACCTGGCAAACCAGGACCTACATGCTTCCAGGTGAGTAGTCAGTAACATTTTCTTAGGAAAGTAGAGGTGTAAATGAATACAAAGCACAATTTACCACAAAGGTCACACCACTTCCTCTCAGAGTGATACCTTACTCAAATCTAAATGCACAGATACATACAGTTATACAGTCCACATAATTGACTTTTAACAGTGGAATCATGATCAGGCAAGATGAGATATACTAATATAATCTGTCCAGCATGTGCTGGGTAGCTAAAGCAGCATGATTTTTCATTTTATAAATGTGCACAAACAAATACAAATAGGCTACATAGGTTATTTTCTAGAAAACAAAACAGACTGGACAATTTCTAACAACTGGTATCAGCTGTGCCCCAAACAGATACAGACAGTAGCTTTGTATTATACCCTCTATATGCATTCTATTGGATGTGGTTATGTCTCAGATATTAGGTTTTGACATACTGCTGATGAAGAACCTGAAGCCAGTGCTACTAGAGGTCAACTCCAATCCTAGTATGAGAATAGAACATGAACAGGAGGTAAGAGTGGATGTCAGCATCGCACTCTTGTCATTATTACTTATTGTGCTATAATAGATGTTTGCACTTGTTCCAGGTGGCACCAGGAGTTTTTGAATTTGTTCCCAGTCCAGTAGATGAAGAGGTCAAAGTGGGCGTGATCAGGGACACTCTGCGCCTTATGGACCCTAGCCCCAAGAAACCTTCAATGTAAATACACACACATACACAACATGTACAATAAATAGATAGATTACAATTGGAGTTCATACATATTCTACTCTTTGTCTTTCTGTATTAAGTGTCCACAGGACATTATACCTTACTCTGCCCATCCCTCTTCCCAGCCTGGGTCTGCGCCACTCTACAGCTCTCTATAAGCCTGTTAAACGGAAAAATTAAATTCAACTGAGCTGGGGTAGAAATTCACACATTAATTCAAGTCTGGTGGCTCAATCTCTCTGGCTGACTGGCCTTGGTGGTGCTAGAGAATAAATCTTGTCTACTATTAGGGTTTGTGTTTTTTTTTCTCTTTCAATCTGTTTTACTTCTATTACAAGAGGATTTACTATTTCTAGTCTACCACCATCTCCATTTCTTGCCTTTCTATCCCTCACTTTTCCTCATTCTGACTTTCCTCTCTTGCTTCCTCCCAAGATTATGAGATATTTGATCTTCATTGTTATGCAAGTAAGAGGGATATCTTCTCTGGGATAATACCCACTTAACTATTATATTCATAACCAGTAATATGCTGATATAATCCGCCTATAATATGTTTAATCCTGGTTCCTACTGCTATATTTTCATCCAGCAAGAATCAGCAGAATCCAATTTTGTACTTGTCTAGAATGAATTGCCCTACACTTTAGTTTGGTATACACATTTAAAATTCTGTCTCCTCCCACAAATTCTATTTACATACTTTTGAAGACCCCTGCATTGATACTTAAAGACGTTAGATTATAACGTCCCTCAGTCACTCTCGTACTTCAGGCTCTGAGTTAGTGGGCCAGTACCTTCCTATCTGCATTTTTATATGATACAAATTTAAGATGGAGTATAGAGTAATATAATATATTAACTGTTTATTAATATTTTAAAAGTGGTGTGACTTTCTGTGACCATTCATTGTTGACAACAATGCACCTTTATAAACAATTTGTGTTTAGAGCTATGTTGTAGTGTTCTATAAACCATTTGATACCACTAAAAATGATATGTATTGATATAATAAGTAATATCTTTATACACCATCTCATCTCTGCATTAGTAATTCAGTTGT
Organism: Sandelia bainsii; assembly: GCA_032362345.1. Classification (NCBI taxonomy): domain Eukaryota; kingdom Metazoa; phylum Chordata; class Actinopteri; order Anabantiformes; family Anabantidae; genus Sandelia; species Sandelia bainsii. The sequence goes on from JAUMHL010000004.1 coordinate 5,087,851, forward strand.
GGTTTAGGACATTTGGAAAACACTAAAATTAAGTGTTCACGTCAGGTTATGTTTGTGATTGCAAGTGTGGTGATAGCTTTGCAGTTACTAACTCTTGTGGTTGAGATATAAATTCCGATTATATCACAACTAGTGCTATTGGTTATTAAATTAGCCACTTGATTGGCCATTTTCCAAAATGTAATCATCACGGCAGTCAACAGCAAAATAGGAACTCATTAATCATTCAGTTCCACAGGTTATTGTTTGAGTGGTAGCACGGTAATGCGGGCGCAGGCTTTGTACATGCACGTTTGTCTGATGTTAAACACAGACTTTTTTGCTATGTGATTGCTGTGTGGAATTTTAAGTGAAGCCATTTGTGTGGAAACATGGCACAACATGTGGAAATGGTTGCTAAAATGTCTAGCGTCCAATGTGCACAACTGATGCAAGTGTTTCTGAGAATGACATTGCTGGTTAAGGAAAGAAACTTGGCTGATTGAGGAAATCAAACAAAGGAGATGAGTACTGGGTAACCACATCGTTTAGGGCCAGACAGTCTTTTGATTGGAATTCTAAGAGTTTTGATGTCACATTATCACAAAATCTCAGGCCCCATCAGTGGATTATAGCTTTTATTTTCATGCATTTATTTAGCTTCAGTTCAGTTGAATTTTACTGAAGGACTGATTTGTTTTCCTTCTGTCTGCAAACTTTCAGAACCATGAACAGGCAGTCTGTCAGAGCAGAAATAAAATGTTCCCAACATCGTTTTGGGAGGTTAAGTAATTTGTTTACTGCACAGATGGTCTACTAGTAAGTAAATATACCTGTGTTGTGACATTTTGGAGAAAAAGGAGACCAGGCGAATGGGAAATTATGAGGAGGAAGATGTGATGATATCAGTGAGTCTCAGACATGTACATCTTGCACCCAGCTCATTAATCCTGTGTAAGAACTGAAGGTGAGGGTGATTTATGAGCTGCTATGGGAGATGAGTGTGGGTGAGAACAAAAAAAACTAATATCCACTTGCAACCATACCTTAAAATAAGGTGCAAGTAACACAATTACAAACGTGTCTTTAAAATTTTCACATTCTGTTAATTGAGTTGAGGACACCTTTTGTGTAAGTGTCCATAAGCATCATGTGTATGGATAGAAACAGGTGAGAAAAGAAGGGTTAAGTCGTTAACACTCACACAACATTTTTTACCTGGACACTATTTGTTCTGCGTATGTTTGGTATGACTCATGCACTGAGAAAAGCATAAAAGCAAATCATTCAGATTTCTGAGATGGAGATAAGTGTAGAGACACTTTGATTTCTTTTCATTGACACATCTGCCACCCTTTAAGACTTTTGACAGTGTGCTGTAGCTCTAAAGATTTATTCACCTGAAGACCAGAAATAGAATTTATGCAGGTTAATGACAGCTGAATAAGTTATAGTCCTCCTCACGTACATTCAACTAACATTTAGCACTGGGCCTCTGTATCTCTTTTTTAATAACCTGCCATTCTTCACTATTTTACCCTCTGACTTTGCCTTCATCATTTTCTTCTCCCCGTCTGCTGGGAATGGTTATAGACATTCTCTTCATTGTCAGTCTGGCTGTCAGCTTCTGTTGAAGATGTGTCTGTTTTTAGCCGAGCCTGTCCTGTCTAAATAGTCTGTTCTGTCCTGTCCTGTCCTTCTCGCTGCTGAAGGATAATTTATTCTATTAAACATTCTGTTGCGATCCCTCAGTGCCATCCACACTGCTTACTAATTCATAGAGAAAGAATTGGCCTCATAAACGTTTGCAATACAGCATCCCCCTCGGTATGAATATACCTCTTTGTGAATCTTCATACACATTCGTGTGTGTTGACCATAGCATTTGTCTTCAAAAAAGCTAAAATGTGTTTTTCAGTTATTCTGTTTGATGAGACTTTTGCTCAGGTTGTTATGATGGAGATTATCTGAGCTATTGGATTCCATGTACTAATAAGAAAGTAACATGAACTACAATACACAACACACTTAAGAGTGAAGGAAGAGAGACACATTCCTGAGGGTAAAAAAACTCCTGCCTCCCATGTACAGATGTAGACAAATTTGTTAGCTATTTTAACGTCTTTTAAACGTAGAACTCATGTGATTTACCAGAACACTTCAGTTTTGTGTCATGGTGTGTCAATATGAATTTTAGCAAATTCCAGTTTGTCTTCTTTATGTTACTCCTTCTACAGTGGAGTTGCTCCATGAAGCCCACTGTCACTCAAAAAGCAACCGATGGTGTGGTTGGCCACTCATGTATTTTGACCTTGGACTTAAGCTTGTATCTCTTCGGAAGATGTCCTTAGCTCTTTGTCCACTATTTGCAATATGTTTCTGTTCAATCGGGTTGATTTTCTTTTTGTAGTCATGTCCAGGGAGGCTGGTTACAGTTCCATGGACCTTACACTTCTTAATAATACAGTACTTGCAGTTGTAGTAACTGAGACATCACATGACTACTTGAAGATAACTTTTACCTTTTACCTATAATCTTCTTTTGGATCTCTTCACACAACTGCCTTCTTTGCACTCTCTGTTCCATGTTCAGTGTGGTGCCAAGCAGCATAGATAATACCAAACAGCAGATTTAAATAGGCTGAACGACTGACGACAAGATTGAAGACCTGTGGTGTTAATTACAGGACACTTAGTTTGAAATGTCACTGTAATCAATTGTTTATATAGTTTATATCTTATGTAGGGATACCATCATTCTTGTCCATGCCTTTTTCATTTGTTGTATTATCTAAAGTATTCTATTGAATGAATCATCCAAATTTGAACTTCTGAATATTTTTCAAACTATTTGGTGTTTTATTAGTCAGTTTCAAGTTATTTTGCAAGTTAATTGTGGTTTCTTTAGTTTAGTTGTTTAGTTTTAGTTTCTTTAGTGTTTTTGTGATGGGGTACCAACAAGTGTATCCATGTCTATATTTTCTATGAGATTCACATTGGTATTACCAGTGTGAAGGCTAAAGTTCAAATAGATAAACTGTGACCTGAAAAATGTCACAGTTAAAAAAATCATAGTGTGGTATAGTCACACCTGACGCACAGCTAAGTTTCTTATCATTACTTGCTGACATTTTTCTAGGGTCCAAGGAGAGATCTTCAAATGTCTTGTTTTGACCAACAGTCTAAAAAAGTTACTCAGTTTAGAATTTACATTCTTACACAAGAGATGGTTTGGCATCTTTACCTGAAAAATTAAATCAGTTATTTAATCAATTCTCAAAGTTTTAAGCCTGAAATAGCACTCTAATCAAGGAGTGTAATCAAGGGCTCCTGATTGATGTTTGTAATGTAAAAATTAATCTCTGAAAGCAGCATTTGTCTGTCACACCTAAAATGGCACTAAGAGCAGTAGGTTTGGTAATATGTCTTTGCAAATGCAGGCTTTCATTGACTAATGTCCTATACAGACCAAAACAACTGCAGAGGTCGACTGCAGCTTTTAACCAGACATCATCTGGGAACACAGTACTTTGAGCCACACTGCTGCACCCACCAAGAGTCTTCCTTTCTATGCTTTCTTTTACTTAATTATGTATCCAGACATGATGATGCTTGTAAGCATAATCACATCTACATTCTGTGAATTTAAAACTGAGTCATACATTTTAAATTCTGTACCTCTTACATCTAGACTTACCTTGCACTTAAATGTTGTGTAAGCACAGACAGTGAAAAGGCAGCACAGACGCTGTGAGATGAGGCAGTAAAAAGGGAGTTGTTTAACCTTCATACATCATCATTCTTCCTTTTTCCTTTTCTCTGCCAAGTCCGATGTAAGTGCAGACTTGTGAAAAGCTTGGCACATTTATCTACCTCAGGTGCTTGGTTATCTGTACCCCAGCTGACAAAAGCCCTCTGGGTTGTCCTTATGGTCTTGTGCTTCAGTCCTGCAGAGCCTGAAGGCCATTACCCAGCCCTGGACAGCACAAAACAAAGTAGACTTATTTATCTCTACTATTCTGCTGGTTACATGCATGGTTAATTTAATACATAAAAAGCATCTGCCACTGAAATATAATGCAGTATTGCGTATAATAATTTGTTTGTTTTTTTCTGTTTCTGTTTCTCTGAAAAGTTCCCATCTGAGGGCTGGTGGTTTTGAACACGAGGAGGAGATTCCCATGGAGGCAGAGACACAAGAGAGGTGTCAGGATGAAGGAGGAGCTCTGCCTTCACTGTGTCTGAAGCAGGTCTACCCCAAGTACACCAAACAGTTCAACTACCTGCGGCTGGTGGAGCGAATCGCAGCTCTGTTCATCCGTTTTCTCGGGGTCAAGGGTAACATGCGTCTGGGCCCTACAGCCTTCCGAACCTTCATCAGGTACACATTGGAAAACGGACAAATCAATAAGAACACAAAAACAAATCAATAACACAAATAAATTGTTCATATTATAGGCTGAGAGTGTGCCAGACAGAGAAATATCACAGATCACTGATTTATTTAATGAAATTCAGTCCAGTTTGCCATTATTATGACACCTTTAGTAACCAACCAAGCAACTCTCCTCCTTATCTAATTTACAAACATGAACACACATATGGTACTGCACCTTAGCGAGTGACTAAACCAGGGGTTCCCAAACCTGGTGCTCACGGCTTGTTTTCCAACTATCTCAGCTGTACCCACTGCTGATAACCTGGATCAGGTGTGTTCAGGCAATCAGAAGCTGGAAGATACAAATAACTTGAAACTGGACAAGACACCGAAGCCCCATAGTAGCGCTGACATGTGCTGTCTGGCAGCTGTGCAAAAACAATTTCCCCAAGGGGAACAATGAAGTATGTCATATAAATGTCACTTTGGTCCAGTTCAGTGCTGGTGTGGTCCCCTTCTCTTCAAATGAATGAATGAATGAAATGAAAGAATGGCTAAATGAGATTTCAGTTGGACTTTAAACATGTCGGCAGACATATTGAGACTTCCTCATTTCCTGTGTAGGACCTGTAAACTGAGCAACAGTAACTTCACTATGGCTTCAGTGGACATCCTCTACATAGACATCACACGTCGTTGGTCAGGATCAATGTCTGATTCCAGAGAAGCAGGTAATACTTTGTATAAATGTTCTAAAACAAAACCTTCACAGAGAAACAACATGTAGAATACAGAGAGCTGGGTATCTTTGAGAATTGGAACAAATGATGTGCTTGGAGATAATTGCTTGTCAGTCTTTGTCAGATCTCCTCTGACACTGTGCTTCTGTAATTGAAATGAGCCGAGATCACAATGTGACAGCGAAGACACTATGTAACATGAATTGTTCAGACGTGGCACCTTGAAAGGAATGTTTGCAAAGCAGAGTGGATGGGTGGAGATCACGTGGTCTCCGATTGAAGGGTCTGTACAGAGGAGATTGTGGGGCCGAATGTAGAGTGAGCTCATACGTACTCAGTCTACTTAGGGAGACTGAAGTCAGGGTCTGTTATGCATTTGTTTGTGCTTTGGAGCATTTGTGGGAGGCATAAAAGATTATTCACAAATGACTTATTTATTTTTTTTTGGAATATGCAACAAATGTTCTAAAAGGCCACATGGAAGGAATTTAGGTTAAGGTTTTCTTGCATCAGACTCCTCCTGGTGCAAGAAGGGTTTAAATAATTCAACATCAAATAACCTACCAATCATCACCATGTTAATCTGGTGTGATTTGGTATCTCACCCCCCCAGGCAAGAGCTCTCATCCTCAGTCTCTTTAAAACAGCAGTTTTTAAAGGGTTTATTACTGTAGTTTAATGAGTTGAGTGGAGAGTTCAAGTTGTCTTTCTATAAGAAACTCTTAACGTACAGTTATACAACATAGTACGATAAATGTACAGCATTATATTTGCAATTACTCTAGAATATGGTCGTGGGCTGCAAAGTTGGAGTCCTGAAGTCTTGGATGAGCTCTTTAGCCAGGTCATGCTGTGCTTCATAGATGGCAATGTTCTCCATCAGCTGCCTTTATAGGGCCAGGATGTTGTTGCTCATGTATCCCAGGACATTTTTGTCATCTGCAACCTTGTATATGAAACTATGGTTCATGGAAATGTGCAGTTGTATGTGTACTGTTAGAAAGGTTTTGGACTCTGGGGTAATTTCCGTACTCTTTGTAAGCACAGCTGACATCCTGTGTTCAGACGTCACCACCTGTCTGCCAGTTTCACAAGCTTATTTTCTGTGAAATTATTCCTTTAATTGAGGTGACTGCTGTTTGGATTTATATCATGTAACGGTATGAAAACCTTGAAACAGGTAATGACTAATGTAGGAACTAATACTGATTAAAATGTTGGTTACACTACTATCACTGAGACCAAACAATTTTTTATTTAATTCAGTTTTTTTCCAATTTGGCATTTTAATTGATATTTTAATTATTTCTTCCTTCCTCATATGTTTTTCCTTCTCTGCACTTTGTTTCTTTAGGTATGGGACTACAAGCATTTGTGGAAGCCTTTTTCTACCTGGCAGGTCGAAAGTTCAAATCCTTAGCGCTGAGGGACCAGGTACTATCACTGCTGGAGCTGTGCGAGGCTCAGCTTGATTCGCAGTCATGTGTCGAAGACAGACGCTCTGCGAGCTGCAGCAGAGCACTGCCACGAGCCATCAAGACTCAGACACTGGGCCGCACCAACCCCCTGCTCAGTTCCCCAGCTCCCCTGCGAAGGGCAGCCAGCCAGGACTACCGACTGCATCAAAGACTCAAGCCTCGTACACTCAGGGCCAATGTGGAGAACTGACGAGAGAGGGCTTCAGCCAGTCATCCCACTCCCTAACTGCCTTTAGCCTTCTCCAAAGGAGCAAGGAAATAAGGTGTCTATCTCTCCTCTAAAACTCACGCAAGGGATGGGGGTGGGGGGAATAATAGGAGCTGAGAGTAGGACTAGCTTGACCCCTGCTGGCTGACTTGAAGGAGAACTGTTCTCAGTTTGATTGCTTTTTCTTCAGAGGAGGAAGATGTCCGCAGGGGGCATTGAAGTGGAAATAGAACAACACTGGTGCATTTCTTCTTCCCCTCCTGGTGTGATCATATGAAAACAGTGTGGTCCAGTCAGGAGGAGGATATGGCTGCTTTTAATATTCTTACTGATTCTACAGGGCAGCTATTTGCTTCCCTTCATCTTTGTCTGCTAACACATAAACTAAAACCAACTTTCTTTTCAGGGATAATTTTAGATGCTCCACTTGAATAGATTGACACGCATCACACACAAATAAATGGGTTTAAGGGAGTGTCCTGTGTGTATTATATTCTTGAATTTGCACAACCCTTTGAACTATCACATTTGCACAGAAATGGATGTGAGGTTGACTGATCATTTGTGTGGGCACATTGTGTATGTTTGGATGTGTGTGTATGTACTGTACTGTATTTATTTGTGTTTAGCTCAATATTGAAAGCCTATTTACAGCCAGAGGCTCAGCTGTGCTTTCTAACTCTGTGAGCCCATTAGTGATGAGTTAAGTGAATAAGTATTCAAAGGGAAAAGGCCACACGGCCACTTATCCTCTGTTAGTTCTGCAGCTACTCAGCCTCGGACCTTCAGAAAACATGTTTTTAGTGTGATTACTTTGTAGACATATAACTGCCATGTTGAGTTTCTTATACCAGAAGTAATTGCATGGCACAACATGTGTCGTTACTAAAATGTGATTCAGATGTAGCTTTTGCAGTAAAACCTTATCCAATGGCTGTCAGCCACTTGTGGATGCCAACTACTGAGGTCACTACATTAATGTTTGCATTGTATGTTTTTTCTTCAAGTAACAGCAAACTGAACATTTAAAACATTTCTGCTATAAATACTGTTGGACTGACATATTTACTGCAACATATATCTCAATAACATAAAGGACTTTGATGAGGATATTAACAGTGACCTTTCATATAAGTTAAATGTATTAATAGCACTGCAAAAAATAAAAATTCATTTTGCTCTTTAAACCAGTGTTTCTCAAACTTTACTATCATTCCCCACTTGGCAGGAAGAAATATTTTCACGCCCCACCTCAACAAAACGATAGAAAAACCTGACATCAAACTCATTAACATGTAAAGCTGTGGGGAGTATGAGCTCCTCTGCTATCATGTGTGGTCAGTTCTGTCTGTAACTTTGTATGATGACATAGTGCTTTGTTGTTTACTGATGCAGATTTTATTTTATTTTCTGGGCGCTATAAACAAAAATCCATATCCCGGTATATTTAGGCTCTGTCACGATATACCTTTTATATCCCGGTATTTTCTTGTACAAAACGTTTCAGGTTCAATTCAAAGACATTATAAGAATTAATTATAAGAATGTTATTACAACAGACGATCATCTGAAGTTGTAACTGAGACATGTTTTTTTTTCTTTTTTTCTAACAATGACTGAAGTAAAGAAAGTCACTATGATGTAAATTTAAAAAATGAAAGAAAATGCCTGATACTGAGGGAAATAGCTCGTTTGGAGACATACTGTTTTTATCAGTCTTCTATATAATGTTCATTCTCATGTAAGACTCACATGTCAGACTTGACCATATGTCTGTGGTCAGTCTGAAATGTTTCACATTAGTGAGTCAATCACTAAGAACCTTCCAGACATTCATGAACATTTCTGACATCACTTGTCCTGCAAACTACTGGTGAGTAAACAACTGGTACCGATCAAGTGTTTTTAGCAGCTTTTTAAAACCATCTTTGTCGTGTTTGTATCGCTGTGGGGACCGCGTCTTTAGTGATATGGTAGCGTACTGCGTTTGTTATCTAGCACCACTCGGCACTTCTTTTTTTTATAAGACACATCACAGGTAAACGGTGCAGGTTTTGTGGCTGACACGTTCAACTCACTCTTTGGACCGGAGTTTGTGGCGCTGTTGTAAACGGAGATAACGTTTTGACGTGCTTTCACATTTGGATGTGAGCTCTTTGTGACATACTCTACAAAGTATGTTTTTTCTGCTTGATACCCGAACCACCTCAAACTATTGCACCACTGATACAGAGTCAGGATCGGTCAGGATGTAACAGTAAATTGTTTTACACATGCTTTTCCACGCGCTGTCCTTATGTGCTGCATCTGGGATGTCTGAATATTTAAATTTTCACGTTATAACCGCTGAAAAACTACACGAACAGAATTATAACTGAGAGAAGTAGTGAAAGTACGGTGACCGGCTGCAGCTTTGACAAGCGTGACTTTTCCTCCAGGTCACTTGCGCCCCACCTGTCACCATTCTGCGCCCCACACTTTGAGAATCACTGCTTTAAACTGAAGCTGTGTGTTCATGTGACCACTACTGCTTTGATATTGACTACATATTTAAATTTACAGGAAATTCAACGGTTGTCAGTACATACTTATATGAGTCAAAGTTGGGTAGTTTGTTTTAGTACATTTTATGGAGGTAGGATGCGCATGGTAAAATAATGTATAACTTATGTTTACAGTCCATCATTACTGTCATACTGCACGTTAGAGTGATTTCCCTTGTGGGGTCATTAAAGGCAACGATCATTAGGGGGTGATAAGTAATGTAATGGCAGCACTGTTAGCAGTTTGTGCTATTTACAGTAAATCTCTGGCTTCAACGAGGCTAATAGATGAGCCGGAAACAGCTCATTTTTATGTTTTAACCATGGATGTTTCACAGCACAGGCATCTGCTGCAGACGTTGGCAATACCACAGGATGCTGTAGTCTAATCTTCATAGTGTTTTCTTTTTGCCCAGTGGTTCAACAGACGAGGCATCAGTCACCAGTCAAACCCCAGTCTAATCCAACACATTGGTCTGAATGTATCCGCTGGAAATGCGGAGTCTAATTTTCATCCAAATCACCTGCGAGTCTGCGCATTTACACATTTTCAGAGGTAAGTGCATCAACTTCACCTGTGTTAACAGTCATATCAATGCGCGAGCATTACACCATCTTGTTGAAGACCCCCGGATTTTTAGTCAACTTTAGGGGACGTCAGCTACAACTGGTGGTAGAGAAATCCGAAGTTTTCTTAAAAATGGTTCACTGTTTGGAAACATCTTCTGGCTAAATAACTGATCTTGCATTTGAATGGGTAAAATAAATCTGAGAACATGATGATACATGATGTGTTTTCCATGGTACTGTTATTTTGTTCACTAAATTTAATATATGAATTAAGATCACTTTTTAATATATTCTGCATCTCTGATCGAACAGAATGAGAAATATATCTAAAAAACAAGGAAGGATCAGTTAGGCTCAAAATTTAGTTTTGTCTTGTTTTATTTTTATTTTTTTTAGCTTTACTTATTCGTAATTTTAGTCACCAGTGAGCACTTTCCATTGGCAGTCATACATGCCCATGTCATAATAACCACCATTTTTGACACGTGTGCTTTGCTTTGGATCATGAGCTGTTCCTTTCCTTCGCCATACTTTTCTCTCCCGATCATTCAGATGGAAGTTTATCTTGGTTTCATCAGTCCAAAGAATCTGATTTGAGAACATGGGAGGATTGTCAGATGTTTTCAGGCAAAATCTAAAATGGCTTTCCTGTTTTTGAATGTTACCAGTGATTTGCACCTTGTTGTGAACCCTCTGTATTTACATTCATGAAGGCGTCTCTTGATTGTAGATTTTGACAATGATACTCTTACCTTCTCCAGAGTATTCTTGACTTCTGTTGATGTTGTTAAGGGGTGTTTCTTCACCAAGGAAAGGATTGTACGACCACCCAATTTAGTTGTCTTTTGTGGTCTTCCAGGCCTTTTGATCTTGTTGAGCTCACCAGTGCATTCTTTCTTTTTAAGAATGTACCAAACTGTTGATTTACACTTCAATCACATCTTGATTGTTTTGTTTCAGGTCCATTATGGTGGTGTATAAAGGCAAAATCATAAAAACTCTGCCATTGTCCAAATACTTCTGGACCTAACTGTATCTAGATCTGGTTTGCCAGCATTAACCAACAAAAACAGTTGAACTATACTGGAACCAAATAAAGCTATAGCTTTCAACACTTTGAGTGCATTGAGCAACAGCATGTTTTATTATTTATGGATTTTATGCAAGTCTGTGAAAGGGTAATATTTGCCAATTTTTATTTTTTCTTTAGAATGTAGTTACATTCTACCACTGTTAGTCTATTAATTGTGGTGCAATGTGTTAAGCCTGTGCTTACATTGGTCCATGTGCATGAACTCATAAGCATGTTTGCATGTGTTGTTTGCATCACCCATTCTACCTCATACTTTTCTTGAGCCAAAGTAGGTTTGTTTCTATGAAATCTTTAGTTATGCATAAAATAGAAGCACACATTCATCTGTGGCCTCTTCATTTGGAGATGTATTGGAGTGGAATTAAGTATGTACTCCTTGGCTGTTGAATTGCACTTGGCTGGAAATCATCTTACCATCAACACGTGGGTTAAAGATGTGGCTGTGTTTTCTTGCTTGTGATGCTTTAGAGTCATGGGTGGGAGAGTATTGAGTAGTGGTAAGACTTGTTGCTTGTTTTATTAGCCTGATGTCCTAAATGCATGTCTTTGCCCCAGGGAGCCTGTTCCACTTGGCCGGAGAGATAAGTGAGCCTCACAGGGCGCAATTAACAGCACAGGAGGCTTCTTTTAAAATACATCTGAACCTACTGTTAATGAGGACTTCTTTCCCCATTAGATCACATATTGTACTGTACTGTGATATTGCATTTCTCCTGTCTTTGAGAGAGACATTTTGCTACAAAATCCCCTCCATTTTTGTTGTTAAGGACATTTCAGGCTCTCTCCTACCCACTGTGGGGAATAACAATCAGGCAGTATGTAGGTCAGGCTTACTGAGAAGTATACTGCTCAAACCAGTCTTTCACATCCCTCCATTATATATTTCACTCTGCCTTTGGACCCCAAGTCTGAACATATGTTCTCACTAGCTGCTTGTCATCCATCTAGGCCTGCTTGAGTATTAATGAACATGTGATTCATCATCCATGCACTAAAATTAAGCATCATTTACATTTCATAATAAAGCATCACAAATAATGTGAGCAGGGCGATAAGCGACAGACACAATGGGACGAGATTTTAAAATAGCTAAATAAAACTTTAATAGGTCTAGTTGCAAATGTACATAAATTGCACAGCCACATTTTGTCAACACAAATTCCTCTGTACATTATTGTTTTGTCACTGTCTTCAAAGGAAGCAAAATCCAGCAAATACTTTATACTTTTATCATAATTATACAAGTATTTTCTACAGGATAGTAGAAAACATACAACATCTTTGACTTTATTTATAGCTTTATATTTTAACTAATCTTTTGTCTGTCTGCCTGAACTGTGTGAAGTGAGGTCATGGTTTTCTAACTCTGAAATTGAAACTTTCCTCATTAGATCACATACAGATGAGCTGAAAGCTAAGTCAAATTAGAAACCAAATGTTTGAGTGCGTCTTCTACGTTACTTTGTGTAGATGTACTGATTAACAACAGTGTTGTCTCAGTCACTTTATTATTGTACACTACAGTTTAAAGCGGGACTATGACTTTTGTTGAACTACCAATGCTAAAATACTGTTTTAGCTAAATGTTTAATGTAAATGTAAACATTTAGCTGAATAGAAGCCTCTAAGTATTTAGCTACTGTAAAATGCTAAGTTAGTTGTAACAGTAACGCCAGTTGAAAAGTCAAAGCCTAACACACTTGGTTGGGTAAGACTAGACTGTTAGCAAGTGTACATGCTAAACAGTAACCATTTAGCTTAATAGCATTCGACACTGTGCTTGCTACTACTAATGCTTTTAGCTACTGCAACAGTAGCACAAGTGAAGAATACTGAGTAAGCAAAGTCAAAGTCAGTAGGTCATGTGGTTTTTGGTAGCAAATCTACCTAAAATTGGTTGACATAATCTAACCTTAGCCACTGAAGGCAACCTCTGACTGTTTAGCTAAGTGCATCAGTAGTTTGCTAGTTAGATACACAGTATTTTAGCATTGAGCAAATTTTTAAAGCCACTGTAACAACAGCGCAAGTGGAGAACAGTCAGAAAGTCACCAAACTCAATTGGCAATGTGCCTTATTACCAAATATTTGTTATATATCTGTAATAAGTTTATATGAAAAGCTAGTTCTTACTAAATTAGATGGCTCAACAGTCTTCTAGCATTTATTTAAAATGTTAAGAAATTGTAACAGTACAAGTGGAGTCATAAAATCTGTGAACTAAAGTAGTAAAATTCATTTTATAACAACATTTGTCTGCTAACATTAACCACCAAAAGCAGCGGCCAAAACAGATCCAGTAATGCCTTAGCAGAAAAAAATACTTTATTGAACTGAGCAACAGTGTGTTTTATTGCTGTTCATTTGTGACAGAAAGAAGATGGTATTTACTTTATCAAAAGTAATATAGTCTCGCTTTTATCTCTGCAATTGTACAATAATTATTGTAGAACAAGATGCTTGGCAAGATGTGAAGAGGACAAAATTGATTATTTTTATGTATTTTTTTTGCTACCAGAGACTTCTTTAAGCTGAAGCTATTCCCTTATATTCAAACAGAAAATAATATAAATAGTTCTGTATATCTGATATAATTGTTTGTGAAGGAGCTATACTAAAAATCCCTTTCTTCAGTTTTGAACTTTGCCACATTTTTATACACCTGAAACAGGTGCTGTGCTAAAAACAAAACAAAACAAAATATATAAACACTACCCACTGAATGTAAAAGTGCACAGAGCTAGACTGATGAGAAATATGGGATTGTGCTTGTAAGTCTCAATGAGACTGGACTCAGATTGGCCTGAAACCAACAAGACATCCTCCACGACTTCCCAAGAGTCAAACTCCTACTTACTCAGTTTTTGGGCTAGTTATAATACACTCTAAAATACAAAAACAATAGCTTGAACAGGGAGAACACTGAAAAGTTAATTTAATTGTAAAGTTCTACCCAATGAGGACAGATGACTGTGTGAGCTATTTTGTATTTACAATATCCATAATGATACAGCAGAGTCTGAGCACAAGATACATTTACAAAAGCTCTGTTAACATTAGGTAAAAATAGTGTGAGCATTTTATTTACACTTTCCCAGGCTATCCAGCCTCTTGATACACTCAGTTATCATATATTCACTGTATATATGTTTGCAGCAAGCCATTCAATTTATCATCATCATCATCATCATCCAATTGGCAACACAAGAAAACAAATGGTGATACTGAAGCTACCATTGGCTCTAGAGCAAGGATGAAGCATGCAGAGCCTCACACTTGATGAATATAGTCTGTTACAGGTAAGAAAAATCAATACAAAAATATACAAAATACAGATGAGATGTGATTGAGCCATGAGAGTAATGCAAGGAGAGATTAGAGGGACCAAACCCCGTGTTAAGACCAACTGTGAGTTAGCAACTTCACATTCAGGAGACTGGTGGAAGGAAAGAGGGTGGAGGTGAGTAAAAAGAGAAGAAAGAGGAGAGAGATGATGCCACTAAGATAGTCACAGTTTGGATGCAGCATACTTCATTACCACTGACAAACAAAGCATTTAAGAGAGAAAATGTTTCAACAAATGAAGCCATAATAACAATGGCTCACCAGTCCAGTGTATAGTATGAGTGAGTGTGTCTAAACACATCTCAATAGCTCTTGTGCTACTAGAGAAAGAAGACCACACGACTCGTTGACCCAATCAAAATCCAATGTGGGTTTGGTTGATTTGTGTCTTTAAGAGCAGTGATAAGCATCCGAAGAAGAACCAATCACTTGACTGTGCAAGTTGTGCAAGCTACGCTGGAGTTGTTTGAACTATTGTACAGACATGTACAAGTGCATATTTTAAAGGGTTAAGCATCATGGAGATTTGAAGTATGATAGAGGTGATGGTGCTTCTCACTGCTCGGTGTGGTTTTCTCCTCCAGGGCTCTAAAGCAAGCTACACACTACAGTCTTTCATCGCAAGAGAAGAAAAATAAAATTAGATCTCACTCCTAAATAAAGGGCTGCTTTTATATTTGAGATTATCAAATATAGGTATATGTGTGTATACTCTATAGAAGAAAAAAGTAATGCGTACATCTATATTAAATTTAATTAATATAGTATCACATAGAATTCATTTACCTTAGTGTTCATAATACATTTAAGTGTGTACAATTATTTTTTATAACCTTTACAAATCCACAGTATAAGATAAGTTGTGCCTTTTTTTGCAGTAATAGGGGAGCTGTGGGAAAAAGTTGAGGTGTGTTCCTTAATTAAGGCGTTTATTGTACCAATAGATTTTCACAAAGTGCACTACATAAGGATAGAGGGGGGAAGTGGAGTCAGCGAGACACTCAGGAACACACCCAAGAAGAGAAAAGGGAAATGAAGTAGATTGTTTTGACTAAAAATATCATTTTTGTTATGCTCCTATTTGGTTCTTAATAATAAAATGACATTAAAATAAAGCACTAGAAAGTAATCCTCTCAGGACAACTAAAGTGATAATCCTTAATGAGCATTATTGTTTTTAACTGGGTCCACTTGGTTGTCAAGAGGGAGAGAAATAAAGCGAGAGAGGACAGGAGGGTTGCTAAGGCAACCATGTCTGGCGGTCGCCACCGTGTGTGGTTATATAGTGGTTTGTCCCATGCAGGGTCTTGAATTGTCCCAGCAACTGCATACATCCACTGGAAGTGTCTGACTGATGGACACTCATGAGTTTCATATGTACAAGCTCTGCACCACCTCCTCTGGCCGTCATCCTCACAATGAAGGCTGTCTGGTGATCTGTCCATCACGCTGAAGTCCTGCCTCTTCTGGCTGTCTCCTCAGAGTGATGTCCTCACTCCTACACTGCATCCAGTAAGTGGAAATGTCTGCTTTTAAAAACACATAGACCCTTGCAGTCTTTCAAACAGGCATGCATCCGTGCATGCACATAGACGTCCTCGCTTTTAATAACTGTACACACGCAGGCACTCGACACTCATTCAGGGCAGATGCCATTTTAACAGTTGCTACTATTCCTAAATTCTCCGTTCTCAGTAATCTGCAATTTGGTGGGGTTGGTGGGGGAGATACCGTTTCGCGTCTGCATGCTGTAGCGTTCCTTCAGCTGGGTCAGAGCGCTCATCAGGCGGGCATTGGCTGCGTCCAATGATGCTATGCGCTTCTCCTGCAAACACAAATGCAGTTACAGAAACATGCTGTAGAGTCTCAAGAATAAAAGCATCTAAATTTACAGACAGGCCACAAGAGTTCTTCTCAGCTGGTGGCTTCATGAGAGCCTTATGTTTTTTTTTAGTTTTTTTTTTTTACTTGTCCTATGAGTGTTTCAAGTCACAAAAGTTGTGCTAAATACGTCTTTTCTGATACATCTGATGGACATGGGGGATGCTTATTGAAGAGAAGTGATCATAAGAATAACCAGTGCTCTCAGGTTGCATTGTAAGGCTGGCTGTTCTCTTCTGTTTGTGGTGACAAGATCCTGTCACCCAAGAGCTAGAAATCAGCACACAAAAACATAACAAATTTAGCAGTACTGGAATTTGGAGAAATTGTTGTTTGGACAGCTGCCAGACAGTAGGTGTCAGCGCTACTTTGGGGTTTCGGTGTCTTGTCCAAGGACACCTCGACATGCTGCTTGCCGGGACTGAGAATTGAACTGCTTACCCTTGGGTTGGTTTGCAGATGCAAAATCTTATTACTTTAGGCGTGAAGGAAATTAATCACCTATGTTATGGTACAGTATAGCTGTATTTTCCCCCATTTTGTTGTAAAATCACTTTGACATTAATCTCCAAAGATGCACATTTGTGCTTAATTGTGTGTGTTTGCATGCATATAATGCACAGTACAGAAGTAATGGAATCCAGAGACAATGTTAACAAACACTTCAGTAGTGTTTAATCCTACATTGCACAGTTAAGCTGTCATTATCTGCTTAATTTAACATTATATTCCCAATAATCAAAATTTAGAATTGCTTGCAGCATTGTGCTTTAAAACATTTGTTTTCCAAAAATAATTATAAGCACAGTTTTATATGAATACAAACCACCATAGATTATAGAAGAGCTACATGTTGACAGAAAACTAGATAAGACATTTTGAAATGTCTGTTTTATAGGAAAATGGGAGGGAGCTGAGAATTTCAGCTCATCCATTCAAGCTCGTCAATGCCAGAACTATGAATTAAACATCTCCTTGAATTTAGTAGCCCATTGTTTTCTGAAGTAGAAGACACAAGTGACAGCACATACAGATTTGAAATACACAGATCTATAAAACTATCAGTAACCTAGATGCTAGAAATCTCCTGTTAGCTTTTTGTAAAGAAGCAAACTGACCTGTGCATCGATGATCTTCTGTTTAGAGTCTACAACTGCCTGCATGTCTGAATGATCCTTCTTCAACTCCTCTTCCACTGACATTAATCTGAAAATGTAAACAAATAGAGGCAGTGTTACAGGGCAAATCTTAATTAAGTGGGTCTGCAAAAGAGCTTCTTCTTCCTCTACCCACCTGCTGATGATGCCCTTCATTTGGAGGTCCTTGTCTTCCTGCTGTCTGCGTAGGCGCTCCTCCGACTCCTCCAACCTGGCCTGGTACTCCATTAGCACCTTCTGAGCCTGTTCATCCTGACCCTTCAGACGGGCCTCGTACTCTTCTAGCTTCTGCACTGACGCCCGCAGCTTCTCCTGTAGCACTGCAATCTCCTGCTGGTACTAAACAAAGAAGCAGGGGAATGGGGGAGTTTATTATCATCATTGTTGTTATCATCATGATTTTCATCATCGTCATCATCACGTCTGTCAGCAGGGGCCCTCGTCTCCATTACCACAGTTGACAAGATCAAAATAGAAATCTTTCAATCAGGCCTGAGATTATGTCCTGTCGTTCCTGAGAGTGAGACTGCCTCTTTCAGAGAATTACATGGTTCAATTACAAGCAATAGCTCTTAATAGCACTTTTATAGCTGACCAGTATAGCTTTCTGCACAATTCTTTTAGTCATTTAATTAAATGATCATTTTTCCAATCAACCCACATTTCCACTAAAATTGAAAAGGTTTTATTTATACTAGGAAAGTGGTCACTGTGGAAAAAGATGGGAAAACTCCGTTAAATTCAGCTGGTTTCTCAGTCAGACCCCTGGTTTGACTCAGAAACAAATGATCTGTGGAGAGGTTAAACTGGCAAAAACAGAAGCAAGAAACAGAGGAATGAAAAGACCAGGAGGAGGTGAGAAAGGATGCATGCAACAAGTGGATTAAGAGTCTAGTCTACGAAATACACTCTGAAAAATCTCTCCCTGACCTCTCACTGGACCTTAGAGAAGCTTTTAAAGGAGTTTTTTTTCCCAGTTGAAGGAGCCAGAACACTTTCAAAACAGTTTCTGCAACGTTTAAAGATATTGTGGTCAGTCAGTCAGGCATCAGGTATTTAATCCATCCAACAGATATTTCACTAAAAATAAAAAAATGTAAACCTCATAATAGCAGTAGAACAAAGGTTGGGAATCACCAGAACGATTAGTCTGTTTGAAATGTAATGACAGCAACTGTGTTACCAGATCATTACACTTACACACTTATAATCCGTTTCCTTTGCTTTGGTAAATCTTTGTTAAAAAGTTGAAAAGAAAAAATCTACATCTTGTGAAGCTTCATCCTAATTGATGTTTCATTTTCTATCTGGCTGATAATCAAGCAACCAATCATTCTGACCCTGTCCCAGAGTTTAATTTAGTATAGTTAAATGTAAAACATTTCCTCAGGACTGAAATATCATTCAATCAATCACTATAATTTTTTCTATTTTAAACCAAAAATTGTAGCCAAAACTAAAGACCAACCAAAATGACCATGATCTGGCTGTTATATCTGAACACAATCCAGCTCATTATTCAGCAACAACTGATGGAGAACACTGTGAAAGACAAATTATCAGAGCACCCTGAATGATTAAGTTCAATTATACAGTGAGGATGCTGCTGGAATCATTCATCTTTCCTTGTCACCTTCTACTTATTTCAATCTCCCATCTACCACTGGGACATCACTCCCCTCTTCCCAAGAGGAATAGTGACCTCAAATAGAGTTAGTGCATCAGCTAATCTACCCTTTCTCCATCTCCAATTTCCCCCTGTTTGTGTTACTAGATCCCCTGGGAATGAATGACATCTACTAAATCTGTAACTAAATGCACAATACAGCAACTCTGCATGGTAACCTCAATATCTTTATAAGTGTCCAGTTCTCTTACCAGAAAAACAGGATTCCAACTCAGAGGAGATGAAACTACTGAAGACGTGCACCTTTTCTCTTTCATCCACAGTTTGAAAAACAAACTCCATATGCAGGACAATTAGACTTTTTCTGAAATGCAATAAAAACTAAATCTCTAAATTTTCTTGAACCTTTATTTGACATTTTCATTGTACAATGTAATTATATTTGTAAATTATAGTTATAATTATTGTAGTTTTTCAAGTGGGATATTTGCCCATTTCTGCTGGATATAAGACTTAAACAGCTCAAGAGTCCATGGACACCATTGTCTTGATTCTCCTCTTCATGATGCACCATACATTTTGAGTAGGGGACAGATCTTAAATGCAGGCAGGCCAGTTAAGTCCACATACTCTGTGTCTTTGAAACTGTGTTGTTGTACAACATGAAGGATGAGGGCTAGCATTGTCCTGTCCTGTCCTTGACTGCCTGGGAAAAGACGTTGCGTTGATGGCAGCATGTCTCTCTAAAATCCTAATATACGGCACGCATAGTATATACAGTATATACTCCCATTCCACACAAATGCAGACTTTTGCATCCTTCGCTGCTGACAGTCTGGATGGTATTTAAACTCTGGCACAGAGGATCAACATTCTTTTTTCCCCAAAACAAGCTGAAACTTCATCATCTGATACGTCATCTGACCACAGAACATGTTTCTATTTCCTTTCTATCCATATGACATGAGTTGCTCTTGGAGAACCTGGCAGTGTTTCTGCACAGAATTAATAAATCTTCCTTCCACGATAGAGTTCCATATTGCATTTCTGGATGCAGCAGCAAACTGTTAAGTTACAATGGTTTTCCAAAGTACTGCTGAGCCCATGTGACTATTCATTACAGTACCGCTTGAGGGCTTGTAGGTCACACACATTCAACAGTAGTTTCTGCCTCAGAGTTCCTGAGTCTTTTGCAAGTATTATTTACTGTAGATGGTGAAAGACCGTAACTGTTTGTAATCTTGTGCTGAGAAACTTTTATTTCTAATAATTATACCCTCACCTGTTAATTTTGGAATCATGGAGAATGGTGTTACTTGAATATTTTATGCACTCTTCAGTTTTATTTTGCATCTGTCCAAACTTTATTTTTGATTGGATTGCAGACATCAGAATAAATTTGTTTATATTTACAAAATTCAATTAAGATGGTCAGATAAAAAAAGGTTCCAGCAAATTGACAAATCACAGATTTTAGCTTTTATTGCATTTTAGAAAAAAGACGTTTCCTGGAAATGGGACTTGTTTACATTAAATATTGTAGCACAAAGCAGCAACACACCTTAAACCTGTAAGTACAATTTTGTTTATTATTAACATGTTTAATCTTCTATTTGGAGTGTTCTTGAATATTTAGCCTAATAAAGGTTTTGGTGCAATATAATCCTGTGCATTTGCACCACTGGCCTTTCCTAAATATTTGTAAATAAACAATCCTGTATGGGCCAAAGAGCCTGACTGCAACTGTTACTTGCAGATGTGCATTTGAAATTCAACCAACTAAAGATTATAATTAACAGAACAAGGGGGGGTGGGAATTGGGGAAAAAGGGTTTAAACAGATGCCTCTCTGCACCTGAAAATTGTGCAAATGCATTAATTAGGAGGCGTAAATATTAGGCAATTATAGAAATATAAAAACAACTTGATCCTTCCATTAACTGGTTTATTATAATTTTCACTGCGTGTTGTACACTGTATAACTATGTATGTGACAAATAAAGAATCTTGAACCTGAATGTTTGTTTTTTTGCCTGTGAAATACTTGCTCTTGTAAATCCAGTTGTATTCAACTGGAAAATTAAAAACAGGTATGAAATATATGTTCCTGAAGTAAACTAAAGTATCCTATTATTGCCCTGTCCTCGTCGAAATGAGAAAATTATTTCTACAGTAGAGCCTGCCTTCTCATGGGCCATTAGCTGTAGCTTGTGCCTAAGCCACTGTGCTGTTTTCCAATCCCTCCCTTGTTGCTGTTCTATTTTAAGGTGGCTGTGGCGTCTTTGTTAAGAGTAAAGTTATTGCCTTCTTTGGTTGCTCTCCCTGCCTGGGCTGCTGACTTCCGTAAAGTATGAGCTATGTTAGGATGACAAGTTTGTATTCATTATGGATGGATGGGGGGGTGGGGGGAATGAACGAGCACATGGCAGCCAATCAAAGCCTGGAAGCGAATCAGAGGGTGAATGGCTGTAAAGGTTGCTGAGGAGAGAAGCAGGGAACGTAGCAGAGGAAGCAGAAAAAAAGCCTCTTTCTGTCTATCTCACACAGATGCAAGCATACACAAGCTCAAACATATCTGTGTGGATGTACTGCATGTGCAATGTGCACGTGCACATACACACACACACCTGCTTTGGGTTATTACATTCATACCAAAGAAGGAGGGGAGAAAATTATGAGGGTGTGTGTAGTTCTTCAAAGTGGGGGGACATTTTTAATAAAGTAAGATGGTTAAAATTCCACCATTCTAATTCTTTCACATTGGCTTCTTTAGTTTCAGTCATTGTACAATACAGAAAATGTAGCTAAGTCCTTAAAATTCAACAATTAGTCAGTTGATTGATAGAAAATAAAGCTGCAATTATTTTATCACTGATAGTTTTTGTTCTTTTCATTTTCACATTGTAGTAAGCTGAATATTTGTAGACATTTGACTATGGCAAATTATGTGAAAACAGTCACCAGATAAACTGAATATGAAATAATCATTGTCCTGTCCTATGCTATATTTATTTAGTCAGACAGTTAATTTTATTTTAATAACTCCTTTCTGCTATTATTGAGGTCCCCATGATTAGTTCTCTATTGGCTGTGAAAATGACAAAAAAAAACTGTAACTGATAAACAGCCTGACCATCACTAGAAATACAATTTAAGGAAAATGGGAGATTTGGGTATTTTGGGGTCACATGCAGACCCCATAATACCTCAGACTGATGCACAAAATCTCCTGTTTATCTCAGTTTTATGTTTTGCATATTATAGCTTTTAGTGACAATTTGGGTATGTCTAAATTACTTTAGATTTAGAGAAAAGGCAAGAGCAAGGTGGGAGTCGATACAGCAGATAATTAAGGATGTTTTAAGGAGGGAGGTTTATGAGGGAACTAATGAGAGGTAAAGAAAGGAAGGACAGTTGAGTGGGAGTATTAGGGCTGAAGGTCGAGGTTTGTGATTTGTGAAAGGAGGAGTTAAAGGTCAAAGGTTGGATGACGAGGCAGGTTACCTTCTCCACCTCAGTTAGATCCTCTCTGTTTCTCAGTGACTCGGGCTCCATCCCTTCATGGTCTAAATACTGCACATTCATATTCAATAGCCAGGCTGCTGTGCGGTCCAGCGCACTGGGGTTCACTGGGGAGGGGGCCTATTGAAATCAACACAACACACACACACACACACACACACACACACACACACACACACATACATGAGCTGCAAGTGACAGGGAGGGGAAGGAGGGCAGGTTGCTATAACAGCACAGAAACAGAAATAAGCTTGAAATGCACCAACAAGTCACTGAAAGCAGCAGGTGGAATGGATACATACTCCTGTCTTCAAGCTCACTCGCACTGTAGCATACACTGAAGATTACTAGTAGTAAGAAAGGTAAATATTGTGAGCTTAAATCAGTGTGACACAAATTCGTCAGGAGGCAGATATTAGTATATATGGTGTGTTTCTCTCTATCTGCCATATTTCTGATGGACAGATAAATAGGGAGCGTGGCCGTGGGCTGTTACAGTACATTCGAGGAAACCCAGGATGTTCTATAAGTCCACACTAATTTACATGTAAAGCTCTTGAAAATAAAACATTTGAATGTTAATATCTGCAAATGGACAAAATAAAGTAAAAGAAAAGAAGCATCAGCATACTCATGAAATTAGTATAATAATAAACAATTCATAAGGTTGTGGGCTTTAGTACTCTTTATTGGCGCTGACTTGTCAAGTAATTGACAACCTGTAAGCAAACATACACTTTATTCCAGACAGGTTGAATTAAGATAATGATTTAAATCATTAATTAATTTATAATCATCCAAATGGTGAAAATGGAAATTATTTTATCTTTTGTCTGTATTACCTTTCAACCCTACTATGTAGAAGTAAAAAAATTCTGACACTGACCACCTCTAGTAGTTATACAAAAAGTGTCTTTAATAAGATGCTAGTTGTTCCTCCACCACCCTTATTCTCAGCCCATTAAACTTGACCAGTAACACAGTGGTGAAGCGATGAGCTGCCTGTATGCAAATTACTGTTATTACATGAACAATGACTCTAGTTCATTTGGGTCTAAGAATCCACCCATTTATAGACTTTGACAGCGATAGTTGCTGTCTTGCGTAATGCCCTAACGATTATACTCAATTTTTGTAAGCTAAACATGTATACGCCACAGTCAAGGTTCTGTGTGAGTATGGTACCTGTTTGTGGTGAACCCTCTGTTTGGTCTCAGGACTGTCACCTTTGGAGGAAGAGGACTGCTGTCGTAACCGAGCCCCACTGCCAGGCCAATCAGGTGATGATGTCATCATGCTGCCAGAGGAGGGCCGAGGGTAGGCTCCGCTGTTGAGCAGATTTGGGGGTGTGCGGCCCCGAGTAATGCTCTGAGGTGGAGGTTGGTCTATTCTCCGCTGTGGGCCAGCACTGTTCTGTCTGGGGACAATAGGTTGGTGCTGTGTTTCTGTGAGAGACAGCTGTCGGCGGTTGAACTCCCCGGAACGTCTGGTGTACTCATCCCCGCTGCTCCCCCCACCTCCACCCCCTCCTCCATGATTCAAGAAGGCGTGTTTCCCTACTGCTGGTCCATCCTCATTGTTGCTATGGGAACTGACTGAACTGTGGCACTCAGAGCCCGAGTCGGTCATTCCACGTGGGGACACAGGCAGGCAAGCTGCCATCTGGTAAACTGGGTTCTGGAAGGACAGGGGGGCTAGCAGCTGGGCAGGTCGGCCTGGGGTGCTTTCTGTGCCTGGGGTGGTAGGGGCTTGACCTGGCCTCCTCAGGGTGGGACCTCCAGGGATGTTGCCCTGTGGGACTCTGGCTGACCAACCTGCACCAGAGATTGTGCTTTCACCCAAAGCATCTGAGGTATTGGGACCTGGGCCACCTTCCAGGCTGCGGGGGTCCTGGAGGTCCACCATGGACAGACTCTTGCTACCATTGGCCATGACCAGGTCCGGCTCATTGGTCTCAGAGTAGCTTGAACTGCGTGCTGGGGAAGGCTGGATCCCTGAGCCTCTTGTCACAAAGAATAAGTCCTTATTTTCAGGGGTGGGGGAGGGTAATCTGGTGAAGTCAACCAAACTGAAAGAAACAGATCAACATAAAGTAAAACTGGTATGCATCTGAGACCCTCAACCAATCACTGATTGATTACACATTAATTGAAACCATTGGGCAGTGAACTCATAGGTAAAACATAATAAATTATATAATAAAACTGCCTTGCCTTAAAAGATAAAAATAACCACAATATTTCTAACTGATCATTTAGATCATTTGATATCATTTAGCTAAAAAGCTTTGGCATCAGAATGAGTGACGAATAATCAAAGTCAGCAAACTAAAACATAATGTTCCTTATACTGTGAGTTTTATCTAAATTTTGGTTGACAAAATATTAGCTACCCTTAGTTATCAGTCATAACAGACTAAGCAAGGTTGTAGCAGCAACCGTCCTTCCCTTCAGCCAGTAGATGGAGGCCTTATTGCTAGAGGATGATTACCTTGACAAACATGATTTATCTTCCAATAATCTCCATCATTCACATCACACTCATCTCCTCCACTCTTTGTGTGTCCTTCTCCGTCTGCTGAATTTGCTATTACCCTTCCCTCGTTAAACGTCTTTCTCCTGTTCATTCTTCTCAGTTTCTTCCCTTTCTTAATCATGGCACTGTCTCCTTTTCTTTCTCCTACTTTTCATGTCACTGGTTAGTGGATGAGAAGCAATTACGTGAGAATGGGGAACTTATTCAAATGCTGTGTCTGTCTCAGAGCTAGCTGATGCGGATACACTACACACAGACAAGCATACGTCATTATATGAGCAAGCAGTTACTGTGATAAAGTGAAGAGGGTAGGCTCTGACATGAGGTCATATGAGGACATCCCTTAATTAGTTCTATTGATCCTGGGCCCTTGATGCGTATAATGATACCAGCTGTCTAACTCTCTTCCTGTTTTGTATATGTTTTCATCTGTCTGTCTGCTTTCTGATTTAATGTTTACTGGTGTTGCTTTCTATGGCTATTAATCGTGTGTCCCTGTTCCTTCATCTTAATCTTTTTAAGTGTCACCTTGCTATTGTTCAGCTGCATAGGAAGGGGACAGGAGATAAGTGAGATAAGGTGCTGGGGAGAGTAAACAAGGTTTCATCTGGCTGATGTGAACAAGCAGGGGTGACACTTTTCACTGTGTCATGGCCTCATCTGACAAGCATTACCACTCAATAGGACTGGCAGTGTAAGAACACACCTAAGCTGACTTTGAAGAACAAATTTTCAAGAGAGTCCTAAATATTAGGAGTTCTATGACGTCCCATATTTCACCCTGCATCTCATCTTCCAAACCTACAGTCATGATTAAAAAATAATAAAATGCAGTCATCTGCATAAATAAATCACTCAGTGCATGTAGAGCATATGTGATCTTAAATATTTCTTACCCTGAAAGGTCACTGTCTATGACCATCTTCTGCAGGCCTGTTGAGATGCTGCAGCTTGCCTCAGCAGGAGGTGAGCCCATATGCTCTGATGACTGCCCGGGTGTCATCTGGACACTAGATGGGTTAGACAGAGCCGTGTTCACCTCTCGCAGGATCCTGGGCAGAGGACCCAACTTAGAGGCTGCACTCTGAAGATAGAGAAACAATTATGTTTAAGCCAAATTAAGTATTACGCCAGACCACTTCAGTTGTTTTCATCTTTTAGACTAAGTTATTTTCCATCAGCTCTCTTATTCACAAAACACACTAAATAATGAAATAGGCTGGCCAGTCTGATGGACTGGAAAATCTACCAGACTTACTGCGATTTCTGAATTATTGAAAAACAAGGTTCCAGAGAGTTGGACGCTCTTCCACAAAAAAATAATAACTCTGCCCTTCATCTAATTATTATCAGCTTCCCATCTGCTATGAGAGCTAATGTAAATGTCCTTGTCCAAATCCATTAATATGCCTCATCCAGCCTCTGAGGCTTCACAGTGTTCTCCCCTTGTGCTGTTTATGTAATGCAACAATAAATTGTTGATTGATGTACAGTAAACACTCAAAAGTAGCCTGAGCGTAATTCAAAAAGACATTAGAACTTAGTTAGTTCAAGCGTATTCTTTACAAATAAAACCTACATAGTGTAATATATATGAATCTTTATATATTTATGTACAGTATATCATTTAATATTTGTATAAATTTATATAAATTTTTAAAAAAGCCTTTTTTAATGCATCTTTTATTAAATTAACTTAAAACCTAACATTTTTGATAGAAACTACCACATTAGAATTGTTATTCTTATTTATTATAAATGACTAAAATCTACTCTTGCTTGTTTTATGCAGAATGAGGAATATTGTTTCCTGCAAAGTAAGGTGTTGGTTTTGCTATGCAATCATTTCATAGGTTAAATTACCATAATTTTTGTTGTTTGTTGGAAAACCTTTGTTTAATCAAATCTATACCATTACCCATAGACTATTATGCAAGTAAAAGTTTCTATTCACAATATTGCATAACAGATTTTAGCTTCATGTCTAGAAACTCACATGGGTTTGTTTCAAGTGGGGGTGCATTTAAATGTATTTAGTTTTCTCAAACACTACACATGTGATCTTTGATGAAAGTAGTTGACAATAATGCTGAGTTAGAGAAAGTCAGTACAGCTAATGCAGTATGTCGTATTCAGTACCTGGTCCATCTGGGATACCACCTCAGAGAGGAGGGAGTGCAGGGTGGAGAGTTCCCTGCCAAGGTCAATATACCCCTCAAAACCAGCTGTGTTGGAGATTGTCTCTGGATTTGAGATTTCAAGCAGGAAGCGCTGCATATTGGTCCACTCATGCTCAAGAAACTGGTTCATGAAGGACATGTACTCTTCCTTGTTACCAAATCTGACAACAAATGGGGACAAAGTGCAGGTCATTTTAGACATCCTACCATTCTACTAAAAATCTAGTAAGGATGGCTACATGGTCCCTTGACTGAAACATATAACTAAAAGCACACACTCACTTGGTGAAGTTGGCCAAGTTTTGGGTGACTTTGGCGATTAGTGTGAGCGTACGTGCCGTGCGGTCATCGGGATACTCCTGCATCAAATTGAAAAGTGAGGGGGACATGATTGCTGGACAGAGAAACCGCAGGAACAGGGACGCGCTGATCAAACGCTCACTGATGTCTGGTCGACCCCGGTTACTGCATTCCTGTCGCCATGACGCAAAGACTTCTTTCAGTTCTCGTGGAAAGACGCTGTTGACAATAACAAACAGGTCAAAAATAGTATTTTTTAGGAGAGCAACAAATTGTCTTTACCTCACATAACATGAATGGGACATTCATTATTGTATTTCATATTTCATGTTTGCTATATAACCCCAAAGCATATTTTGAGAACAGATGATTTGGTCACTTTGGCGCATTGCACTAAAAAAACTGGTCAGGATGATTAATAACATGTTAGCTGGAGCAGGAGAGTTTTGGTCTATTGTTTGCGTTGCAACAAATGTTTTTGCATTCATCAGGCGTGAAAACAACAAGAACAGAGCTGGCACTGACTTGATTGCAATCACTTTATATAAATTTTTATGGTCTGCACTTGTCAGAGTAGTACTAAATTCTCTATTATTATCGGTTTTCATGATGATCCTCATCAACCTGTGCAGACTTTCTTTACACCACCAGTTTGGTTTTAAGCTTTATATCCTTATTATTATTATAAGCCCTTCCTATAAACAATTTTTAGAATTGTTCTTACTGACTGAACAAGACTATTTTGAGTTATATGACTTGCAGTGCTGTCAGTATTTCTTTCTTTTTATGATTATTGATGAATACATCGTCACTACTTTCTCTGTCTAAAAGTGCTTAAAGAATTTTTTTTCTCTATTCTCCATTTATACATCCATCCATTCATCCATCCATTATCCTAACTGCTTGTCATCTTAAGGGTCAAGGAAGTGCTGGAGCTGGAGCTTGTCCCAGCTGTCATTGAGCATAGGTTGACATAGGTTACCAGTCTATCACAGGGCTGACATATAGAGACAAACAACCATTCCCACTCACATTCACACCTATGGGGAATATAGAGCCATCAATTAATCTAACTGCATGTCTGTGAATGGTGGGAGGAAGCTGGAGTACCCAGAGAGAACCCACGCAGACACACACAGTGCCCCACAGTGTTGCCATCTATTTATACATTATAAATATTTTTGACATTAAATGAAATCTAATGTTACTGCTAATCTGCACAGCATGTAGGAGTAAACTGCTTGAAAAATGTGTCTTATTCTTGACTCTTGGCAAAGGTTTAGTTAAGCTGGCTCTTAAGAGCTTTCTTGAGCTTTCTAATTAATTAAAACATTCACTTTTGAAAGTTGTGAAGAACGGATGTCTTTTAAAACTGACGACTACTGCTAAATGCCATGCAACCTAAGTAAAAACCCCTCAACAGCAGTTTTCTGATTGTGATGAAGATCTTAAAGAATAACAGTCTGTTTCCGGTGGACAATATGAAAAAAATCTATGAGCTTGATTCCATAAATTCTTCCTCATCGCTTGTATCACCTACAACAAAGCAGAGTGGACATAAATTGTGAAGTGTAGTTTAGAGGTTATAAGGTAGAGTATAGTCATGTTCCAATATTAGTACCCCCTCTTTTATTTTTTGTGTTTTTTTGTGTAAAAACATACTAAAAATCTTCTTATCGCAGCGGGTCTTGTCTTTTTCTTTTTGGCCTCATTTTTGTTGAATAATGGCACGGTAAAAAAAGTTATATGTTCACGTTCATCTGAGGTTGTATTTGCCAAGACCTGCTACAATCAGATGATTTTCATTATGTTTTTACACAAAAAACAGAATTAAAAGAGGGGGTACTGATTTTGGAACGTGACTGTGTTATATGTGCAGTTTTATATAACTAATTTAAAAAGACGTTTCAGTATTTACCAGTACGAGTTGATGATTTTGCAGAAGGCCAACTCACAGCACATCTTCAGGTTACTCTGGTGTTCTGGTAAATCACCTGCTGAACACTTAGATGGATCCACCTCACAGTTCTCATCTGACTCGTACAGCGCCTTGATGAACTCCCCTGAAAGAAACAAAGTGAACTATAAATAAGAATTTAAGGAACATGCACTTTTATTGTAGATCTGTTTCCTAGTGTAGGGAAAAAGGAAATGTGATAGAAATGGTAAATTCTTGATGAGGTGCACAATGTGATAATATCACAGCAACAGGGAACAGAGGTTGAATTTGTTATAGAGATTGTTGTTAGCCCAAACGATCACCTAAAAAACTGCTCTCTAGTTTAAGATCCACAAGATGAAGATGGTGGCAAAAATAACTATGTCCATTTTGTTACCTTCATTTGGATAAAAGACAGACCATTACTGCTATGATTTCAATGAGTCTGCAAAGGGAGCCAATCTTTAGTTTGGCAGTGGTCTGAGATTGTTATTCCACTCTAATCAGTATTGTTGAAATGGGAACGGGAGTGTCTTTCTCCCTGATGGTCTGAAGAAAGGCTTGGCTGTCCTTGTGCTGCCCGAGTCGCAGTTGCAGTGATTTCAGTAGTTTAGCCAGACGTCAAACAACAGAAACTCCACCAAAAACAGCAATGCATTATTCAACAGTCCTCAATATTTCTCTGAATCAACTGTGAGAGAAAGATGCAAAAACACAGGCAGCATTTCTAGCTGCAAAGAAAGCCAGAAAGAGACACACGTACACACACCGAATGGTATAAACACATATTAAACATTTATATTAGCAGCAGAGATGAATGCCAGGAAGGATGTGCGCCTTTGTAGATTAAACTACTGCAGTGTACATTTCTTAAGCAGTGAAGGAGAAAAGCATACAGTGCATATAGAGTGCTTATTGTTAGGGCTGTACACTGATAAACAGACATGAGTGTATGGGGTCAAACAATCACCTCATAATAATTCCCATAAGTGTTGACAATGTCTATGAAACCAGATATTTTTCTTGTCTTATGCATCTGGGTCTACATTTCAAGTGCCCCTGCTAGTGTTCAGACAGAAGACAATGTTTTCATTAATGTAGCTTCACCTTATCCAACCGAGCTATAAGGTTCAATTTCACATGAAGGAGGTGGATTATCAAAGTGTCACAATCTGAATTGTGTTGTCAATGATCAGCCTCCCAAAAAAATAAAAATAAAAACAGATGACAGATTAGTTGCTGGTGTTGTCTCGCTGTCAAAATGATTCTCGGGGGAGAGGACACCTCTGATGCCATTGGTGCTTGTCTAATTATACTCTACCCACTGCATTTTACTTACTGACGTTGAAGTTAACTTTATATTCTTCACAAGTAAGTGAATGAATAAGCTCACACGTGAATGTGAAGACAAAACACAGCAGCAAAGCAACAAAATAAATACTTAAATGGACAATCTAGAGAAGAACACGCACAAAATAACTGGAAATGTAATTAAAAAGATTAAAAGACTCTTTAAAGGTCTCTGACTCTCCAGATCACTGGTCCACTCACCGAGGGCATCCTGCAGGTACTTCTGTCCCACAAGTTTGAGGTATTCCTCTATGGCCTTTGTGGCTAGGGTGTTTTCTCTGAAAATGAGATGCTCGTTTTCCCCACAGCGGTCCACCTCTGACATCATCAAGTCCGTGAGGAAGTCCTTTGTAAAAAATAAAAACAAGACAGGGGCAAGGTTAGCTACAAGTCCTACAATCATATTACCCACAGTACATAAATATATGCCGACACAGATGTCTGTCCATTTACAGTGAGTACTGGATGCTGGATTTCAGATGTAAAATATGTAAAATACAAGAAAATAAAATACATCCTCTGGTGAGAGTTGTCAGTGGTGGGTAAAAGATGAGAGAAAAAAAAAAAATCATGAGTGGGTTATAATGCACCCAGACTGAAGTTTCATCTGATTCATCCTCCTCTGCTTCCTTTATTTAGCCTGTGATATTTCCAATTATTAAAATCTCCTGTCATCTCAGACTCTGTACACCAGTGCACCACATGTCAATGTGCTTCTTGCCTGAAACAGTAACCTGACACACCTGGTGCCCCATCACTAAACTACAACAGTCTACAAACAGTCCTCAGCCTCATCAATTTGCCTGTCTGTAGATGCTGTTCTCCTTTCAGGCCTGATTTAGTTAAATTCACTGGTTCTGCCTGTCTTCTGTGAATGTATTTGGTGATGGAGTAAAGACTATTTCACTTAGCTTGAGCCAGAAAAAGCAGAAAGACGCTAAAAGTAGAGCTCAGTAGAGCTGAAGGGAACTGCTGATAATTCTACAGAATGTACGTTTGTCACTGCAAGACAGACTTTACATATACACAGGAAATTGATCCATTGCCAATATAAACATATAGATAATAGCAGCTTTGGTAGCAGCATTAACTATTCAGTTCCTGGTTCATAACCTCACATACAGATAGAAGCACCTTCACAAAGTCATGAGGCAGGAGACCATGGAAGGTCCAATTAATAAAGGTATTGTTAATCACTATTAATAATTGCACCTGCACCCTATGTGAAACAGGATTTTGTCTCAATTCAGCATGTAGCTACAATGTGATAGTTTTTCAAAACACATTTGTATGCCCAGCAAATGTGAGCAAAGCATATTTCTGTCACTACGAAAAAATGGAGGAAAACAAAATAGCTGCATTCATATCATCATTTGAATTTGACATATCCCAGAACTGAAACTCAGTATGTGTCAGTGAGCATTTTGTTTGCTACTGTACAAACAAAAACCAGTGACAGGACTTTTCATATAATCGCATAAAAAGTTTTCTTCACTTTTATTCAGATGTGATTCACACTATGATTTTGACTCCTGTTACCATGCAATGAGTGAATGAAGGCAGAACAATTCTAGCCTCTGTTGTCATACAATAACAAAGCAGCAAATAATAAATAAGCACTGAATAAATGTGAACATACATTATAGTGAGGAAGCTGGTGGTGTGAATTATTTCGATGAATTGCTTTCATTTATTTGTCCTAGAAAAACAACTCATGTTTAACATTAATATCCATAAGAACTATATTTAATCATCAGGTGCATAAAAATAACAGGTGGGGACGGGCATTAAAGCTCCCAAAATTCAACGTCTGAAAGGGAGAGATGAAAATTGAGCCATCTGGGGATGAATCATCCCTTGTTTAGATCCCTTCAACAAATTTCTGGGTGTTCTCTCATGTAAGTCCCCTGGCAGCTTGTTAAACTAGGGGAACCAGCAGTGCAGCCAGGGAAAAGAGAAGCAAGTGACAGATGTATGGAGAGAAATAGAGAAAAAGAAGAAGAGACGGTGTGGTGATCTTTAAAGAACAGAGGAGGAGGTGGAAAGCAAAAGTGACAGAACTTCTCAGACGGTTTTTATAGCTGCTGGAGAAGCCTGTTATCCGACTAATCAAAGATACACCACAGGGAGCCAATCATGCATTGATGTGCAGCGAAAGGAGGCTTTTTGGTTAAAGCAGCTTCACATTCCACACATGCACCAACTCCACGTACGTATAAACACACACAGAGGGAAAAAAAATCTGAAGTTAAACAAATGTGTGTATGTATATTTAAATATGAAACATTTAGATTAAATCCAGACATTATCATTGTTGGTGTCTGTTTGCTGTTTAGTCAGGTAGTAAGATAAATAACACGTGTGTTATTCTCTTACAACAATGAATCAGAGGGGATTTAAAGAGCCTTTTATGACACTGATCAACATAAGAAAACTTTACTTTCAGCGATCTCTACAAAGTGATCTACATCAATTACAAATATGTGTTCATAAATACGGTGCTGTCAGCTGGTTTTAGAGGTCACATCATCAATTTCAACTGTATGTAATACAAATAGACCTGTATAAGGTCTGACTTTAATATTATGACACATTTCCATAATATACAGGGTGTCTCCATAGTAGACCTCCACAATGAAAAACTCTCAGCAACTTTGCAACTAAAAAGCACAGGTACAAGAAAGACACCAAGTAAGTAAACATCCCCTGGAGCACAGCTAAGTGACTCATTAAGAAACAAAGTGACTGTGCAAGGAGATGAGTGAGTGAGTTAGGCCATCACGAGACTTATGACAACTTTTGTTGGGTGTTTCACCAGCAAAAAGACACTATTAAAATAACATGAATGCATGTGGCTTCAGCTGGCATTTCTATGGTCTTCTGAGACCAAAACAACTTGTATAGCCATCAGACTAGATGCCACATTGTAATGTTATGGGGAAGTGTCTCTACAGCAGGCCCCACAAGGCTTTTGAGGGTAGAGAGTAAAATAAATGCAGGAATATACAAGGAAATCCTGGAGGAAAGCACTTTTTTCCTCCAAGACAATAAACCCCCAAACAAAGCTACATAGGAATGGCTTCAAAACAAAATTCTTAATGTCCTGGAGTGGCCGAGTGAGAGTCCAGATCTTGATCCAATTGAGTTTGTGGCTGGACTTGAAAAAATAGTATTTACTCAGAAACCCCATGCAAAGGTGCATCTACTGAAAACTGACTTTTACTGAGTAAATTCTCGCAAACAACTATTTACTGTATTCATTTAGATTTGTAGAGCTGTGTTGCTGTCAATGAGTTTTAAAAGCCATATTAAATCTGTTGTTGTAGGAAAATCGACGTGAAAACTTCCAAACAGAGGTGAATATTTTTAAGAGGAGCTGTCGACAATACATTGTCTTTTTTATGATACACTTCTCATCTGTGCCAACGGCATTAAATTCAGATTTGTTTATTTGATACAAAGCTATGGCGTCAATTGTAAAGAAATTGTTAAAGATGTATTTGTCATCTTCAAGTTCTTTTCTCACTGGACATGCATGGTTATTTGTTATCGTTCATGGGTTTTATAAGTAAGGCATGCACCAGGGAGCAGCACACACAACACAATGACACCTGAGGAAACCTGACCTCTTGTGGTGTACGGAAACCCATCCTGTCATTACGCAAGAGGTCTTGTGTTTTTTAAAATTCTGTTATTGAAAGAAAATGTCATCCCAATTATGAGCTTTCCTCTAACCTCTACCCATCTGTGTCTTCTCCCTCTCTCCCACTCCCTATTCTACTCCTTCCTCTCTGCTCTGCTCTGCTCTCCTTATGTGGCCACTGAGGCGAGGTAAATCCAGGCCTGATTAGACAGGATAGTCAGATGAAATGGAGGAGTAGCACAACAGAGAGGGAGACAGAAACAGAGAGAGAGCCATCAAAAGAGAGACAATAATAGAATAATTTCTGCCAGCAGCCTAAACAATAATCTCTTACAGCGGCATGCTACACATGAGCAGATATTTGCTGAGCCCAACAACTTAGAAAAGGAGATTTTAGTCCATGTGTGTCTGTGCACAGCAAGCAAGCTTCAAGCTTATTTACAACACATGGATATAAGGAAATTGGAGGGACGATAATGCTGGATTTGCATATTTCATCTCTACCTTATAAGGACAAACTGCATAAATTACGTCAACCATTTTTCACTTCATATCATGTTACTAAGACTGATTTCTCACCTTGCAGGACTAGTTCCCTGGTTCTCATTTCTGTATACTGTACTGAGAAAATAGACTTGTGGAAACTTGATCATTTCCATAATTATTTCATTTTCAAAGTTGTGTTATTGAAGAACATTAATGCAGACGCAAGAGGCGAGGAACAAATGTGATGCCTTTCATTACTGGCCACATCAACCTCCATAATTTGCTTTGTGGGAAGAAATCATACGACAAAGATGTCAATTTACATGTTTCTTGTTTTAACAAGATGTACAGTATGCAGTTATTCTAGCAGCTCTGTAAGGCTATACCTGTGTTGTGGGATAAATGCTAACATCAATATGCTAACATGCTCACAACAACAATGTCAACATGCTGATGATTAGCAGGTGTGTTTACTATGGTATGCATATAGTCCAAGGACAACAATGGAAATGAGTCCACGATTTGATGTATAAAAATGTTGATAATAAACTGATCAAATAGACTACATCAAATCAGGGAGAACTAACAATTAAGTGCTAAAGAGAAACCAGAGCTCCATCCTTTTCCCTCTCGTCATTCTTTAGCTTTCTCTCTGATGCCTTCAATCCTCCAACCCCCCCACCACTCAGTGCTAACAAGGAGAAGTAGAAAGCTCTCTGTATCACTGCCACATCTCATCAGCCAGACCGTGGCTCAAAAAAAAAAAACAAAAAAAAAAAACAAAGGTGCAGCACTGATCAGATCGAATAAATAGCAGAGAACAGATTCCTTCTGAAAATTATGATGTTTCCTGTGGATGGGCTTACTTGCCAGTAAAATCTCATAAAGGTTCGTCCTTTGCACTTCCATACACGCAGCAATCTAATCACCACTAGGCGCAGCCCCATGTGTGGGCAAAGCTTACATCTGCAATATTCCACAGCACAGTGTGTGGCCACAAGCGGAGGTAAACACAGGCCTCTGCTGAACTTAAAAGAGACAACTTAATGTGCAAGATTATGATCAGGACTCTCACTGTAAGTCATATCACATCACACACTAATTCAAGCCTGGTGTACTAACCTGAACACCAAAAGGGGAACAGTGATGTTATGAAATATAGGTTTTACAAAAAAAAAAGTTAGGACATTGAGTCTGAGACAGAAGAGGAAAAAAGTAGAAATAAAGTTTATATTTGTTCTTTATATGGTGATGTGTAATGTAAAACAAAATATTGAAATGCAATGATACCAGCGCTTACTTTTCTTTCAAGGTGTCCTGCTGTTGAACTAGTATTTTAATGTAAGAAAGTGTTTGTGTGTTTATTATATTGCAAGGATATCCAACAGAGCATGAATAAAGATTTTCATTTTGGCATAAAAATGCTTACATTTTGTTTATAGACCGTCTTTATCTTGTAAATAAATAATAATAATAATAAAACATTATTGTGAAAAAACAGGATTCATTAGAAAACAAATAAAACTTGTTGATGCTTTGTGATATTTAGGTATTCAAGTGTGTATATACCACACTTTGCAGCAAATACCATTTTTTGAATAATTTAAAATGACAAAGTTTGGAGAGTTAGGTAAGAAAAAGGAACTGAATGTAAGGGTGAAATAGACACCCTGTGACATTAACAATTCGACTGATCAATAAGCCTGGTTTTCCAGCCTGGCACAAGGACTGAGGAAAGACTCAAGGGGAGATAACAGGAACCACTTCAGCCTCTACTCGTCTTTCCATCTTCCTATCTCCCTTGTACTCCCTCCCTTGAGACTGGTGGCTAGTATTGCAGCATTATAGCCTGCAGCTCTCTTCCTGTGAGGGTCACATTGGTTTGATGGAGAGGACTGGAGGCCGAATGGAAATGGAAGCGGTTCGCCCCGTAGGCACAGAAGCTTGTCATTCAACACAAAAAAAAGGAAAGGCTGCAGCTATTGTGCGTTAACTTTTAGTGCACACGATCATTATGAAGATAGGTCTGACTGGAGGGGGTCTCACAGCAAGTGTCATCAGCTTTGATACATCATGCTTGTTGACTGACTGTGTGTGTATTTCTGTGTGACTGATTTATATTAAGTCCAAAAAGCCCTGTAACACATATCTCATTATTGAAGTTAGGTATTTTCACTTGATTATATTGTAGTCCAGGTTTATTGTAAAATGAGTCAGAATAAAGTGCCATAAGTGACATTATCTCTCCTAAATTGCTAAGTATGTTCCAAAGACGTGTAGAAAAAGTCTACAGTCATGTCAGTGACTCTGAGGCTGCACTACACAGCAATTCTTTAAGCTAAATGAAAATGCCAAGATATTAAAGTGCTTACAATGTCAGTGCTAACAGACTGATATGTACCAGGAAATGTGTTAACCATGTTCACTATCTTATTCAAAATAAAATGTTGATGATGGTATTAGATGTCTACACCAACTAAAGATGAGACTCAACATGTTGTCAAGGCCAAGGAACAATGGAAGGAAGTCATTGTTTTTTTTACTCCTTAATTAAGACAAGACTGAAGTTATTCTATTTGGTCCCCAAGGCCTGAGAGACAAGCTATCCGATCAGATTGCCACCTTAGGTG
>JAUMHL010000004.1:5125533-5160283 GCA_032362345.1 Sandelia bainsii
GCAAGGTTCTTAACCTTGCTATGTAAAGTGCCTTGAGATGATCTTTGTTATGATTTGGCGCTATACAAATAAAGATTGTTTTGAGCTCAGTAAGTTATAATCACCAGCTTTTGAATATTCAAGACCTGGCATTCCCATAAACAGAAAGTGAATACGCTCACATCCAGAGTGTATTCACTTTTTATTTTCAATTTTTTCTTCTTTATTTGTATGCCTTGCTGAGCACATGTAGGTTAGACATATGAGTCTAAATAGATTATGAATCTCATTAAAATGGACTGATAAGAGTCAGATGAAGTGAACAGAGATGGAGAAGGGGGAGAGAGAGAGTACTGTATGTAATTTTAATGTCAACTGAGATGTCAAGAGGCTTCCGGATCAATGTGTTAAACATGATTGTCAAGCTGAGTGTTTCTCTCTGCAGCCTGCTATTGTTTGGGTCGTCATCCAAGCGCTGTGTTGCTGCAAGGTAAACCTAGGTTTCTCTCTTTTCCTTCTTTGTTTTTCACCTGTTTATTGGTGCTTTCGCCTTTCTCTGGCTGTTCTCACCTCTTCTCCGTCACTCGATGCTGTGAGGGGTTGGTCAAAAAAAATTGTGCAAGGATTATAAAACAGTTTGAGGATATTATTCCCTGCCTTTGTGGTGCAAATTGTACAGATCAAACTACAAGGAGAGCAAATGCATTGTTGTACTTTGTATTTAATTCCTGCTCTGGTTAGAGCTAATATGGTAGATACAACATGTGGTAAATGTTAAGATTACAAATATTATGGTGGGTGAATCAGACATAGCAGTGCCACATAGAATAGAACAGGATAGAATAGAACAGAATATCTTTGTCACTGCTATACATGTATTATGAAGTGCAACGAAATTTGGTTTGCAGCTCTGCAAAATATAGGATATAGATATAAATATACATATAGAATAAAGTAGAAACACTTGGGTTAAGTTATTGGCAAAATCAAAACTTCCCTATTAACAGGGAAGGCTGACATGTTATGAATGGCGCTCTCAAGGGAGAACTTGTTCATTCAAAGCCACATTAAAACTACCAGCGACTTCATGTCACGTTAGTAAATCATTTACACTATAACACTACATATGACAAACGGTGCCTGTGTGCCACTGTGGTGATGAGCATCTCTGCCCACTGATAACAGAGCTCAATACATTGATAAGATAGTTGAGCTTAACAAAACTGGGGCTGTTCTGCAGGCAGACAAACAATTTAACACAGACGATGTTCAGAGGAGAGACTGGCATATTTCCCCCTCTTAACCGGGGCTGTTATTCTACCTTGAGGAGCAGTAACATAAAATGCGATGGCATAATAAGCAAGACACCATCCTCCTCTGGCCTGTTATCATGAGGATAAATCCTCCTTATCATCACTTCCCATACTCAGTGGGGCTGAGAGTAGCAGCAACAAAATTAGAACATAATCTTCCCAAGAGCTGAGGCGTCAAGAAGACTAGATCAATAACGCAAAGGATTCTTGCCAGGAGTGGATATTTTCAGAAGAAACAAAGGTGAACTGCTCCAGGCAATTCTGACACAGCAGAGGGCTTGTTATTGTTAGTGGGGAGTGCCTCTAATAGCGCTGTTTGGGTCTAAGGACATAACAGCATGTCCCACAGGGAAGGAGGTAGCCTCATGTCGTGACCTTACAGTACCTGAAGTCAGAATAAATGTTAGAATTGGATTTCTGCTTTTGATTTCAGAGTTATGGCTTCAAAATCAAACCTTTCTTGAGGTTTTATTTCAACCTACAGCCACAGTGTGCACCTCCAGCCAGATCCTGCACTAAGACCACATATATCTTAATACAACTGCAGGCCTATTTTCTCATGTGTAAAACTGATAACCACCTGATAATGTCCTGTGATTATACATAGCTGTGTGAGTGTATAAAGTTAGCATCTGTGCAGCGACACAGGAGGTGCCCATCGTGCTCACCAATGCATCCAGACATCAATACAGCATCAGTAATGACATCTCTCAGGAGAGCATAGGCCTCGGGATGTGATGAAGCATGAATTAGAAATGAAAAAGACAAAGATGGAAAGTGGGAAGAGAACAAGAGAGAAGGAGCGGGTGTGCAACGGAGCAAAATATTTGGGGTGTAATTATTTGGTGACGGGTGATAAAATGACACAGGAGGAAACAGAAGTCTTGAAGTGTTGCATACTAATAACTGCTACAACCTGAAATCTGCATCTTGTACAGCCAGCTGCAATTTGAAGCTGTTCCCCTCTTGTTTGCAGATGATTAAACACAATGCACATCAACAGAACCTTAGAGTTGAAATTCTTCAAAAAATTCTCCGTAAAGAATCTCATGCCAATATAATGCAGCTGCAATGTATAGTCTGTGTCTCCTTAGCTGAACTTTAGAAATCCACTATGGTGTGGAAAGAATTAAACCTGCCAAACTTGAGATTGCAAAATTGGAATACCACATACAGTAACAATACAGTGGAGGGAGCTAAATAACCAAAAGCTCTATTAAACACAGGCAGGGAAACAATAAAAGCAGGCTTACAGGATTCTCCAAAGTTTATCTTTGCTTAAGTAAACTGTCTTTATTCCTAAATATAAATCACCAATGTTAGTAACGACTGCACCCAAATTGGCAGTAGATCCAAAAAGAACTTCATCATTGGACTGTAAATGAACAAGCCATACAAATTCGGCCAAGATGTGGGTATATAAAGCATCTATGCAGCAGCAAAGGATATCCTAATTAGGCCTGAGAATATTTTAGGATAAGTGGTTTGTTGGTGGGGCTGTTTGCTATATTTGGCATGACATAACTGCTTTATCCATCAAGGCTAAAGGAAAAACATGTACTTAAGAGTGAGAGTGCCTAAATATGTCACATCATTTCACAGTGTCTTGACTGATGAAAGTCTTTTTCAGAAAAGGAAGCTGCAGTGGCTAAGAGCATTGACACTCAACATTCTGACAGAAGCTTTCATTAATTTGTCCGGTTTACGTCAGTCCAAAGGCTTCTGTTTGCCTTTTCTTCTGAAGGAAACTGCAGCTTTCTCTGCATTTTTAGCCCCCCAAAAATCCCACTAAAAGGAATATTTCATATTTCATTTTCTCTAGCTAACAAATCCTGCCAGGAAGGAAGACCAGAAGGTGAGAAAGAAGTGAAAGTTTTAGTGCTTTGCTCAGAAGGTGGGGATTAATTGAAAGTAATTAAGTCTGCGACTGTCTCACCAGGGACCAGCAGAGGCCTCCCCCCATCAATCAGCAGCCATCAGTGCCTTGCCTAAACCAGAAGACTGGCAGTACAGTGTGGATAGACATCACTTTTTAAGCACTAATCATTCATCATTCTGCTGAACTGTGATAAAGTCAGAGAAAGTTTCAAAGCTCTGCTGATGAGATACTGTCAAGAAAAGTAAATTGAGGGAACTGATGAGACAGAGAAGCAAAAGACGTTGATGCTGCAGTGATGAAAGTATCCAGAAGAAATATTCCATTAAAAACAGACTTTAGACAGACATTATAGGGGCAACAGCATGCCTGTTTTCTGACAAAAATAAATCTTTTGTCCATTAGAAATGCTTCGGAATCTAGCTAAAATTAGGATTATTAAACGTCTTTGCAGCTGCTGATTTGTTTCATTATTGATTAAATGCCAGATCATTTCCGTAATTAATCTATTAATTAAGTAGTAAAAATGTACTAAATGTACTAAAAATGTACAGTATTTTTTCCCAGAACATAATCTGACATTTTTAAACATCTTGTTTGTCTGACCAGCAGACCAAACCAAAAGCCATTCAGCTCACAATGCCACCAAAAAGAGAAGGGCAGTCTACCTTAACATTTTTGTTTAAAGAATGTCTTAAGCCACCAGTCCTATTTGCAGTAATTATTATAACTGTTGATTGATTTTGATAAATCAATAAATTCAGCTCTAAACCTTTTTACATCCTCCTTATTTACATACATCCTTCAACCTTATCATTCTTAAGCCATTTTCAGACTTGCACTGGAACCCTAAACTTGTTTAGACATTACCCTGAGGAGCAGTGTGTGCAATTGTATTCAAATCGAGCAAGTGGGTGTTCCCCTTCAGTTGATTCACTCAGCACACCAGAAAGTATGGGAAATATTTACCATGTTTTCTGGTACTGTATTGCATTTCCCTCCTTCAGGAAACTGGAGTTATATATATAATACATTGTTCCTACTCGTGTGACTGGTGCTGCTTCAGTGTGCTGTAAACAAAACACTGTGATATCTGCCGTGGGCTTTTTGAGTCACACATCATGCCTCCTGATCGCTCTGCCCAGGGACGACCTCTCGCTAAATCTAAATGAACTATTTTCCCCAAACGAGAACGGCACAGATTGTCTCTGACACAGACAATCTCCTGTTGTTTGCTACATGTGGGAAAGAGCAACTACTGCCAATGTTTGAATATGCAGTCACAAAATGCTGACACTTGCTTTATCACAATGAAAAGACGCTGTTCTGTCAAAGTAAAGGAAAATGCAGTTATTTTGGATGGTT
Source organism: Sandelia bainsii (assembly GCA_032362345.1). Lineage (NCBI taxonomy): Eukaryota > Metazoa > Chordata > Actinopteri > Anabantiformes > Anabantidae > Sandelia > Sandelia bainsii. The sequence goes on from JAUMHL010000004.1 coordinate 5,130,067, forward strand.
AGAAGATCACCTGAGTCCAATGGCCTGCTGTTATGGGAGACTTAGCTCCTACTGTGACAGACTAATCTCTGTGTTTGCAGTGCTACAGACAGTGGTGTATATTTTCTGCTTCTGTCCTGCATCGGTACGCCATGAAGCTCTTCAGGGGATATGTGTAAGGGATTAGCTTGAGTTAGAAATGTAATACAGACTGTTGCAGTAGGAGGCAATCACCTGCCTGTCTGGTCATTGTCTGCTCTGTATTACGGCTGTGGAGGTCAATAGTTCATAGGATAAGCAGGCAGCAGAGGAATAGTTCACCTCTATGTGCTTTCATAATGTCTTATCAGTGCCTCATGGCAAAATAATGGTCTGATATTCTGGTTTTGTTATCCATTATTTCTCCATGGAGAGAGCTAAAGTGGTAAAATGGAAATAAATCAACGCTACTAACCTTGGCCTTGCCAGTGCTCTGCAGAATGTGAACAAGTGCACATGCCATCTCCTCCTTGTTCTTGACGCTAATCCCAGGCTCAAGCACCGAGCATAGCAGCATGTAGTTATTGGTGGTGTATTCTGCAAACTCCTTGTACATCTCCATGGGAAGGATGTTCATACTCTGATAGCGTGCCTTGATTCTAATCATAGGCCCAGATGTCTTGCCCTTGGGGGGGTTGGGCGTGCTGACTGGATACCACTTCTCCATAAACTGTCGTCCGGTAACAGCTGCGACAGAGATATTGACAAGTCCAATGTAATTGTTTTTATCTTTCTTTTTCTTCTTGTCTGTGTCTTTGTAGAGGTGCACTGTGATGCTCTTGACAGCAGGCAGGTTATTGAATTCAAAGTGTTCTCCCCAAAAGACATTGTCAGTCTTGAGTTTACAGGTGGTGCGGGCGTAGAGTGAGTCATCGAGACAAAGCTCACAAAAGTATTTCTTTTTGGCTGGCAGGTCTTTGGCCTCGATGATCCACAGCCTCAGCATGTTCTCTACCCGGCGACTGTTGTCCTACAGACAGAGAAGATGAAATGGTTTAGTAGGGTCTTCAAAAACAAAGACTACCGAGACATCAGTGATTTTCTTAAGAGGATGCAATAACCAACCCAAAAACCCACCTAGTAAACCAATACACTAAATCAAATAACAGCAGAAATTATCTGATGGCATGAAAGAATCAATGAAAACATGCATCAAACCCTTACTAAGGTTTCTCCATGATAGATGAAAAAAAAAATCAGTGCTTCAAATATGGTATAGAAGCAATTAAAAACCTTTCTCCTCTCTATAGTCTTTAAGGAGCTAAGAATCTCACTCCTACATTATTTCACAGAGTGCTCAACCACTCTTATGTCATCAATTGATTTTGCCAAGAGTGCGGCATATCTTTGGCCATCTTTCAGATTGTCTTGAGAAGTACCTCTGGAATTGAAGAGAGGAGCTAATAAAGGCATTATTAGGAAGAAATACCAGAATGTCTCATAATCTCAAGGAGGCCAGTGGATGTTTGAAGTACGGGTAGCAATGCCTAAGAAAGTCAAAAGGAGTCTGGATGTTTTTCACGTTTGACAAAATAATGTAAAAAAAATGTTTTTAATCTGTATTTTTTCTGTGGTTCTTGTCACTAGATTCATCATAATAGCAGGTGTTTCTGAAGTCATAAAATATTTAGTCTTATCTTCAGTGTCTGTAGTTCGTTCAAAGTTTATTGGTCTTGGGAACTAAAAGTTGAGACATTACAAAGTATAGTTAAAAGTATCTGACAAACATCAGAAGATGTGTTGGTCAAGAGGATTGTGTCTCACCATCACCTTCTAATAGAAAGTTGGAGAGTTCTGCTTTTCAACTTTCAGAAGAAGTTGGTCAAATCTCTGGCAAATGTCAGGGCTATTTCACTGACCTGACCAAGAAAAGCCAGTGGCATTTTCACAGCTATTAAAATAACAGGTCAGGGTTCCACCTGCAGCTAAAAGAAATATTTCCATCAAACCTGGCCTCTTTTTCTTGAGAAATGCCAGATCAGTCCACTTCCCCTATGTCTGAAGTCCCACATTCTTCACCCATTTGTCTATGTTCTGCCATAAATCCATGTCTAGTTATGTCACATTCTTGCACCAAATCTCAGGACAAGATCCCTCTTGTTCCAGTTTCCAGGTCCATCCTCCACAAATCCAGACAATAAACCCTCCTACAGACATTGGCAGTGATAAGCAATCACTTCCCTTCTTTATTAATCTCTGCATAAGATGCCAGATATCTTGACTTGTGTGATTCATGCGCTGAGTCAGTCGGTACATCTCGATCGAATAGGACGGCTCTACTATTTGACTGAACTAAACAGGAAATCAGTAATGTTTAATAAACACGGTCTTTATCCTTAGATGTCCCTCTGACGTCTCTACTGAATGTAAGATCTGTTCTTTGTTTTGTCTATATGATTTTGCGGCATGGTGCCGTCATTTTATGCAGTGTTGTTCCTCTGCTCAGTTTCATTCCTTAAGTTTGAGAGTTACATTTTATTCTTGGTGTCACATGTGAACAGTGTTTAGTGTCAGCAGTTTTACCAATTCTACAAAGTTTTCTCATTTACAGTATGTTCACACAGCACATGACTCAGTACAGTAAATGAAGGTGCACCTTATTCTCAATTAGATATTAAATTAGACATATCTTTTCATTCACACAGTAAAGTCTTTGCTCCATCCCACAAAGATGACACTTAACTTGCCTATTATCATAATTACCCACAATTACCATCTTTTAAGGAGCACAATTGTACAGGTTAGCATTTAGACCGCCTTGTTTAATTTACACTGATTATATATTGGGCATATGAAAATGATTATGAAAGTCAAACAGGTCAAATCTTGTCCTGCTTAATGCATTTTCAGTAAATACAAGATACAATTTGTAAGATTTGTTTCATTTACTTAAATTTATCTTTATGCCTTTGCTTGTCTTTCAAATGCTGGATACATTATTTTGTACTTGTAATAATAAAATCAGCAGTAATTTAATCAGGATTTATTGAATTTCAAAGAATTTCATTATCTTTTCCCAGTTTCTATATTTGTTACAAAGACACTGTGCTGCATCTAATATTTCTTAAAATCCTCAAATAATAAAAATGCACAGCAAATTCTGAAAGAGAGTCAGAAATAACACATCCTTGCCGAAAGAGCTCGGTAGAAGGGGGACTTTAATGCTATTTGGGAACTTTCTTTGCAAAGTTCTAATTAGTGAGTAATTTGCTAAATAATGACAGATGAAGGAGCGATGACGCTGCGAGATTAGGACTATTTTCATGACTTGAAATGTTTGCCACTCTCCTTCTGCCACAGCTGTGTTTGTCAAGATTACAGATGGTATCAAAGCACAGAGAAGGAAAACACTCTTGGTGTTCCTCCCTGCAACCTCTACATCCTCTGCTCTAGAGGTACACAGTGCACGAAGAACACAGCTGGATGTAACCATATCAGACTGTGTTGTTGTATGAGTTACGACACAATGTCAAGACAGACTTTATCAGTGTTGCAAAGTGTGGTTATGGAATTGTGACACTTGTGTTTGAACTAAGTGTTGATTACGTCACATAATCTGGTCCCACCTACACACCTATGCATTTACATACCTTGTTGGGTTGTACTGCTCTCCTCAGATTCTCCATCCATTTGTCTCTCTCCGCTGATGAACGGCAAGAAAAACATTTGGTTCCCGTGGAGGTGGTGACCTACCGCCGTGACACAGAAAGAAGGAAAATCAATGTTTTAATCATCAAAGCTCATGCATAACAATTAATTTCTCAAATCTGCAGTGACAAATATGTGCACACATAACATGCACACGAGAATTCTTACAGTAATTACAAGCAATGTCTTTCATAATTTGCTGGAAATTACTTCAGTCCACTGGTGATCAACTCAATGAATTACTGTGTGCTTTCATTTATTTTCTCCAAACAGAAAAATCAGCAGAAGCTAACTGCTGTCACATTGTTCTGTGTTTTTAATAAAGAAAAGTTGATTGTATCTAAACTTTTGGCTCTATTTGGCCATCAGCATCTAATCAAAAAGTGAAATTACAATAGAGATGTGAGAAGAGCTGCTGGTTGTGAAAGTGTGTTCCCAGTTGTTTTAATGATACAGTCAACATAGCAACATGGGAGTCTGGCTAATTTAACAAAATAGATGTGTTATGGCCATCATTGCTAATTAGCTCAACATTGCATTTCTTTTATGTTTGAGGAATAATATGTTTTTTGTCTGTTTAAAAGCTCTGACAGTATAATACCCCCAAATCCCCATCAGTGATGCTATTAGAAATGATTAGTCAATCATGATTAGGCAACTCTTAAACATGTTAGTCATTTGTCCATCGGAAATACCACATTACAACATTACCTAGTTCCAGCACTTCAAACATGAAAATATTTGAACGTTTCAATTTAATTGGTCTTATGTGACATTTCAATTTAATTGTTCTTATGTGAATAGAAACAGAATGTAAACTATACTGCTAAACTTTAGAAAAAATTGTATTGGGTTTTTTTTCTGAAATTTTTCTATAGATCTTTTCCCCGAAAAACCACAATTATTGGAGAAAACAGTCAACAGAAATCATTATTAATCTAGGTTTTTCCAGGCATTTGTAGTGCATACAAAAATGCTTACAAAAATTAATACAATTGGCTGAAAGAAGTTATATTTCAATGTAATTTTGTCACTGTTAGTTATTGTGGTTTTCACACGACACATAGTCATTTGAGTCGTCTTAAGCTGTCTCTTTGGAAAGCAAACATTACTTTTACTTATTGCGCCCGAAATAACTCCTCATACTTTCCAACTCTACAGCAACACCAGATGCATAACTGTGAGTGGACACTTTCATACAGAAGGGCCAGTAGTGGGGATGTTATGTATCACTGTGGAGGATACAGCATGCATATTTATATTTACATGTGCTGTATGCGTTTGTGTGCCTCTTACCTCAAAGCAGTAGTCCTGCCCAAGGATGCTGCTGTGAACAGGCTTGATGATAACCTCGTCCTCCATACTTAGGTCCAGAGCTTCCACAGCGTTACTGGGGCTGAGCAGTGACTCATGGGAGCGAGACTCCTTCAGCCTTGGCATCAGATGAGATCTAAGAGTGGAGAAGAAGAGGGAGAGAACTGAGTCACTCTGCACAGTCTGAGTAGAGGAAGAAAGTGAGATGGAGCATATGCTCTGCTCGTATCAGCGAGCGTTCATGGTGAGTGTGAAGGAAGAGAGTGTGAGGATGACGAAGAGAGGATGCTTCACATGCCTCAAAGTCAACAAGTTCTCAGCATGACAAGCTTAAACACTACTGTATATCAACACATGTTCAGGCACTCACTTCTTAGCTCACTTGCTAATGGATGCTTTGTCACTTCTGGTTTACAACTTGAAACATCAATGAATGAATGAGAAAAGCATGAAATAATGCAGTGGAACTACTATAAATAGGAAGAAGTATGTGTCGTTGATTCTCATTAAGGGTCAGACAAATTTTATGACAATGCTTCACAGTGATAAACCAATACACGATACAAATAAATACTAATACTACTCCCCTACCACAAAGGAAAAGAGTTGACATCCACGAAAAGAGCTCACAGTGGACTTAATAAGACTGCCTTATTCTTGACCATTTTTGCCAGAGATTATATGTTTGGGGTTGCCCTACTTTCTGTGTTTATAGAAAAAAATCATAAAATATAAAAATCAACAGGAAAGAGCAAAGGGATGTCCATAAAGGGAGTATATGTCAGTCATCCACATTATTTAGCTTAATATTTAACCCCACCATTTATTGTCAGTCATAAAGTGAACTGAAAGGAACTGTTGTTACCTTTGTGTCATATGTAAACTGTCAAACAGCCCACAGTCAACCTTACCCATGTTCTAGACAGCCACTCATGATAAGAGGATGAAAAGCTCAACGTGCTGGTGGGAGATGTAAGCAGCAACATAAATATTAGCCCCTGACACTCAGACACTGGCAGGATGAGGGAGACAAAGGGTCAACTGCTAGTGTAATGAGTGAGAACGTTCTTTTAATAGTGCTCTCTATGGGCGGCTTACACACTAATCTCATGTAAATGTGTGTGAGCCTGTGTGTGAGTGTGTACTGTACATCTCTTTTGTGGACTAAAAAAAGAGCATTCCAGGAAAATGCAGAAGCCATAATAACAGATTAGCAACCGCATGGAGCCCTTTGTACAGTCAGCAAGCTTTGTTGTCAAATCCACTGTAATGTGGACTCTCTCTCCACTTTTTATCCTCTACTCATACACATAGAGGCAAAATTCACCCAGTGAAATAAAAATATATATAACTGCATGTGTCAATATCATGGCAGCAGCTTTTCACGCAAGAATACGGTTTGAGGTGCTCACAGCCTTTTCGAAAGCACGGTTGCAGAGGAAGTGTGTTTGCACCGAGCTCTGATTTGTGATTGGCCGACTGGGTACTGGGCAGAACAGGGAGCGAGTCAAGTAAGAGGAGGGGAGGGGAAACGGGATTTCTAGTGGAATGTGCTGTAAGAGACAGGAAGGGATGGGAACTGTATGTCCATAGTACCAAATGATGTGATGTTTACCAGTGATGTTTCTATGTCTCATAAACACACTGATTTAAGCGAAACAAACTATGCCAACATCATGAAAGATTTAGTCACAGATGATAGGGAGGCAAGGGAGCATTTGTTCTGTCAAAATGGACTAGAACATGGAGCCAGTGTAACTTCCCAAATGCAAGTTACTGTCAAAATGGACTAAACCTGACTGCAGAGTAATATTCTGCACATTGCAAAGAGAAATTACCACAGAGAAAGGAACATATTTTATTCTTCTATTATGATTTTCTTTTCTCTCAGAATCTCATATTATAAGAACATTAGTGTCACTAGGATAATGTGAAAGTATGAACTGATGAATAATAATGCTGCTTGTCATCTGTACGGCACTGTATTGAATTGTACTGTAACGTGTAATTTACAGCCTATTGTGGGCCACTTTGTAATAATGACAGTGAAAGACTGTCTGCCATGTGAAATCTGCTCATAAGTTCTGTATCACCCAGTTTGACACACTATTCATGTCAGCTACAGCAAATAACAACCAGCCTTACAAGGAAGGCCTGCTGTCCTCGTCTCCTTATTTATCCTCCTTGATTCCCTTCCCCCAGAACCCTCTATTCCCAGCAAATGTCCTTCTTTGTCCTTGACAGTGCTCCAGTACTCTACCCCCGTTTCTCTCCTAGCCTGAAGTTCTCTCCTACAGTGTTTACCTGAGGTGGGGGAATAGTTTATGTTCAGTGGATTCTTTGGTACACACATTTTCACTCCAATCTTCTTACAGTGTTTATCTGCCTTCTCCTCTGCTGGCCACCAATCAGTCTATCTCTCTTCATGCTTCATTTGGGCCACTTAAATATTTTAGATGCCATACACAGGCCTCTATCAAAATTCCAGTCTACAACACATAGACTGAACTACATAAAATCCTGTAGTAAAATATATAGTTGAGCAAGTAAAGACCTCAGCAGAATTACAAGAGATGTTGCAAATACTACTATTCATACTGCGTCTATACCTTCTGTTTGAGACATAAATACATGAAATGTTTTGAAAGTGTATATATATATACTCCATCAGTTATGTTTATACAAATACATTCACAAGAAGGTGACAGAACTGCATAATTATTTGAGTACTACTACTTCTGACAAATTATAGAATGTAATTACTGTTTTACAGTGAATGCATTCTCCTTTCTGATCCTTGTGTATCCTGTAGTGTTTTTACAGTTAAAGAAGTTGTTGACATGAAATCCTAGTCTAGACTCAAACTGGGGATTTTGTTCTACTGTATATTAACGTTAGCTTCTATGTTATGAACTTCTATTTTAGGGTACACGTAAAAAGGCAGGAGGGGATGTATTGTACTTTGTTTAAAATAGAAGAAGCAGAAGCTGGTACCATGAAATGAAGGTGTATTTAAAAAATCTGTTTCTGTCTGACTTTAGTGTACCCTTTCCTTTGCTATATTTTCATCTTCTGAAGACCTAGTTGGCCGGTGATGTAGATGCACATTTACTATTCAGGATTTTATGCCACTGCATCAGGCCAAATCCTATAAGCAGTCTGAGCACTAGATGCACCATGCCCTGCTAAGGTTCGATAGAAACACAGTTAGGAGTAAGTACCGGGAGAGCAGGGCAGAGTAATGGATTTGGAGTGTGTCTAGGTTGCACCAAGTGTGGTTTGTCTCTCCATCCTGTAAAAAAGAGTTCATCTGATAGCCTGTCTACGATCTGATATAGTCTGAAACCACGGGCCCATATAGGCGTCAGACCACTCAGACTTCTAACACAGTGACTTGCTGGCTGGCTGGGTGCATCACAAGGGACTGTCTTTGTACTGATAGTTCGAGATAGGTTGAATTAATGTAGTTAACTAAATAACAGACCGCTGAAGGTGTACATCCTACTAGGTTGCTACAAAATCATGTAGTTTCATTACAATCCCATGTATGACAGCAACAGCACATTGTAATGCATGTGAAGTGGTGTTAATCTTAACATAGGAAATAATACCCTCTTTGTGTTTGCGTTTCAACTCATGTTACCGGAGAGTAATAACCAACCAGAGAAATAACCCCAATGACATAACATAAAACAACAAATCCTTTTCTCATGCAAGGCCTCCAGTTAATGCTAGAAGTGAGTGGCCTGATGTTAAGTCTTTTTGTTAATGGTGTTTACTGTGGATACCTCCCTGCACACTGTTTACACAGCAGTTTGCTTTCCCGTTAGACCAGCCTTTACAACAATCAATATGCTTTCCACTTGCAGACTGGCACAGGAATTATTTGTTAATAATGTTCTCTACCAGTCAAACAGATGAGAGGTGTGAGTGAGCAGGCGTGCAGATCAACATGTGGAACCAGACATAGTGAATGGCAAAGTAGTGCACTCATAATTTTTGATCGCATCTACAGAAGCTTTTGTTTATGTGAAGGTTAAAGGAACTTAGTGTAAGTCTAAAGCTGCTTTCACACTGGAACCCTGAACTTCTCTAGACATTACCCGAGTGAACTGCATGCGAGAACGCAAACATCTATGTCAGTCAGCTTGGAGATTACCCATACTTTATCCTGTGAGCCCCATAGGCTACAAAGCCTGTGTAATGTCCACTTGAGCTCATGTGCGAATACAGCAGGTAATAGTGCAGAGTATTCACAGCAAACGAGGCGGTGTTCCCTTTCAGTCCCTTATAGTTGTTTCTAATCATGTAACTGGCTCTACTTCTATGTGCTGTAAGCAAAACACTGTGATTTCCGCAGTTCACTTTTTGTGTCACATTGTTCCACCTGCACGCTTTACACAGCGACAATATCCCGAAACCACACAGACTGTTTCCCTGAGTGACAATGCATGTCACCTGGACTTTCTCTTGCTGTCTGCCTCATGTGTGAACGCATAGTCCGGAGTGCATATAAGATCTAATGCACCTTTTAAAGATAATACCTATTTAGTTTTCATACAGTTATTAGCTCTATGGTGCCTAGTGTCTTACTTAAACCTTTTCCTCTAATTTGTCACCAGTCTCTGTTATATTATTGGAATATGTTACCTATGATGCAAACCAAAGTACAGTCATATGTACAGTCTGACAGTTGAGGAGACTAATTCAGCCTCAGCTCTCAGATAAATAATGTTGCACAAATGAGCATAAATGTTGCCTGTTTGACATGAGCTTGAATGTGAACATGCTGATGTGACACATGTACCACAGTGGTTAGACAAGTAGTTTATAATAGTATACTTAAGGTGTGGTTGCAAAGTTTTAATCATACTTGTCCCTAAAGCCTTTCCCACACCAAAGGCCTTGGTTTGTAGGTGGTGCTCAAACCAAAAAAAGCTCCAGGCAGCCAGTAACACCAACCACTGTGCAAGCACCTGCGCCCTTACTCAAACATCAAAGCGGAAAGCATCACAATTAACAGCAAAACACATCCTGGACACACACAATCACACAGTAATTGTTCAAGGCTGATTATGAAACACATGCACTGCAGAGACAGGCAACCAGACAAATAAGCCATTATTCATGCATCAAGCCTCACATAATAAAATGTCCATTATTCCCACTGCTTTGGCGCTGAATCAGCAGAGAGGACCACAGGCCGTGATGAAACAACTGTCTGTCTGTCACACTGCAGTACTCTGTCAACGGCCTGATCACTCATTTGATCCAAGCAGATGTGGTTAGTCTTTCTCAGTACTTGGCATGAATAAAATGGCACTATAAGCTCAAATAGGATAGTAGTTAACATTTCACTTTTTGCAAATTCATGGTTTAATTTCTCATCTTATTCAGTAATACAACGGAATATGTATTTTTGGTAAAACCATATTTTTGTGCATGAACCTGCCAGGTGTTGATTGTCATCTCCACTGGAGTGAACAGTTGAGTGATAGGTAGCAGCAGAATAGACACACCAAAACAAATTTCTGGCCCACAGCGAAAGATGGAAGAAGAGTGGTTAGGAGGAAGCAAGGGAACGAGGAATCCTGTCAGATGCTGCTGGTGCAGAACGGTGGATGTGTGAGGTTACCACTGACAAATGGCTAAAGGCCTTGGAGCTCAAACACCAATCAGGGAGGCTAAAAGACACAGTCAACAGAACAGCAGAGTAAACCTCACTGACTGTTGAAGTCAGACATACTGCAGCAAAAGAATGGTCTCTTGAGATGAAGACAAAAGTTGGAGTTGCTGCACGTAATATATTGGACCACCATTCCCTTACCAATGTGATGTGAGGTTAATTTCCACAAATCATATCTAGACTGACACTCCCAATCAAAAGCCCCCTTTCTGCTTATCCATCCGTGACCTCAGACAGTCCTGATTGTGTGCTGTGTAGCTATGAAAGTCATAACAATGACAGTCAAAGGAAAATTTGAAAATGTAAGTTGTCAAGTCTATGTTGGTCCATATCCAGTGCATTAGTGCTTTGCAGCACCTTCACAGTAACGGTTCACAGAATCGGCTCTTTAGACTCTTACACTGCCAGCAGTCTAATGCACACAAGACAAAATAGAGATTATACTGGAAGAAGGAAGAAAGAGACACGGCCCAAGGCATTGCTGCAATAGAAAAAGAAACCTGAAGATATAGTGTGACCACTTTTGTGAGGAAAAATAAGAACCAATTTAAGCTACAAATGGGAGCACACATTAACTAAAAGTATAGAAGGATACAAGGAATAGCTCTACACAAAGGCAGCCTTTCATTTACAGGGAGGAAGGAAGCTTTTAAAGTCAAGAATGAGACACATGCACAACCCTTTCCACTCTATAGACAAATGCACACACCCAGGGAAGGGGGGACTTAGCTTTAGCATTTAGTATCTCCTAAAAGATCAGCTCTTCAAAACCCCTTTTTTAGGAGTCTGCAAGGATGCCTGACTCAGAGCATTGGCAGACACACATCGTTGTGGGAAAGGCTGCCTAGTATGAGGTTGGAGAACAAATGTTGGGAGGGCTAACGCAGCCACAGAGCCTGGCTGTCTGGTAACACACACACACACAGCTTGATTACAGTGAGAGTGTAGCCTCCCTACTATGTAGGGAGGTAATTCAGTGTAACATCTGCTAGGACACTCACTGCAGGAGACCAATACAGAGCTGCTCTGAAGCGGGCTGGCTGGGGTTTGGCTCTGAGGTCATGTGGTGAGAGAAAGAGAACAGAACAGCTGGCTGTAAATACAACCACTGGACATAGAGGAGCACAACAGCAGCTGCAATACACAGCATTCCAATTACCTGGAAAAATCTGTGAGCACTGTTCATTTTTTTCCTCATTTGTGCTGATTTCATGAGAGTATTCATTTGTGGCAAGCTCTAATAGCAACACGTGGTACAGAGATCCTTGTTGTTTTATTTCTCTTCCCAGATGAGGTGTAAGGACCAAGAAGAGCAGATTATGTAGCTTCTGTGTTAAACTGAAAAACAATGTGTGGGTGTGTGGATGTTTGTCCATATAACACATAACCACAGTAATTAGGTTGATGGTGAAAGCTTAAATGCTTCAACACAATGAGAATTTATAATAAGGTCAAAGGTTTCTCTATTGTGTGAACAGGATTGAAGGTCAGAGTCCAAAGGGCAAATGTCACACTAATTACAACTGTTGTCTGGTGGATACTACATTCTGTGATCTGATAAAACCAAAATAAAATTGTTTGGCTCACTTGCAGTTCAGCATGTTTAGTGTGAATCTGGCTAGTGCAGAACGTGTAGATGACTTCCCGTCTCAAGAAGCCTAGCATAAGGGTAATTTTTCAACATGACAATCATCCCAAACCTGAAAAATCAAAAACTATGACTTGGCCAATATGTCCTCTGACTTGAATAAAACACTGTTTAGAGTGTTGTAAAGCTGAAAACAAAATGATAAAAAATTTCATTAATAATTACTAGTATTTTTTTCTGACTAATGGCGATTCTTTCTTTATAATTATAAAGCATGGACAGGATTTGAAATTACTTAACATTTTAACAATAGTGACCATGGGTTTTATTGTTTGCTGTACGTACCTATGAAAACCATTGCCACCCCACACATTCATTAATTCTGCACCAAAATATCACAGGAGAGACAAGAGTGAAGCTGAGGTAGAAGATGGAGGTAGAGATAATATAGTTATCAACAAATCAAGACAGGGGACAGTGAAAACTCAGGTCTAATGTCTGTCCAATTAACTGACTTATCAGTTGGCTTCGGGGCATCTAGCACTCCTTACTGCTAAACCCTGAGGGGTGGCAAGATGTCAGAATAGTTTGAAAGACTGTCCTTCAACATTAGAATCTGATTTTACTAGAGAAGAGGAAGAGAAAAGATGATTTCCTGGTGTGAATCAGTGAAATATCACACTATAAATAAAGCACTATTCATGGTTTTACTTAAATTCCCCCACATACATTCACTGGCCATTTTATTAGGTATACATGTACAATTTGTTGCAATCCAATATCCACCCATCATTTATGTAAATGAGAGGGCCAAACATTAGAAACACCTCTTAATATAATGCACTCCAGTATGACTCTACCAATGACTATGACCTCAATAATAAACAAATAATAGAATTATCACCTTTCTGACAGTTTCAAAACTGAGAAGTGATAACCTTGTAAATGTAGAATTCACAGCAGAGCTGCTGTGTGTGACTGCATCACATTGTACAGGTGTACCTAATAAGATGGCAAGTGAGTGTATATGCACACAAAAATACAAATTTTCTACTTTGAGTTCAGCATTTTCCCTTTTATTACCAATTAGCCATTATTAATCTGTCTTTTAATATGTCAGCTGTGGAAATACAAGAATGCTTCAACTACAAAGCTCAACAGCAAGAATAATAGACTATTAGGAGCAAGATAGTCACATATACTTTAAGTCAGTATGACCCAGATGTCACCATAAGGCTGAGAATACTTAAGACATGACAAGGTCATGGAAATGCTGTATAGACTTACATGATTCCACTAAAATCATATATGTTTGCAAGGAAAAGTAGCTCAAATTTTCTTACTATATTTTAGCAAAGACTGATGAAAATATAAATAACTCACAAGTAGGAAAGCCTTTTCTCTTGAACTCTTGCATAACTGATAAATGCTTGGGGAACTGATAACATATGCAAAGGAGTAGAGGAGATGAAGAAGTGTGTTTTTCACTTCTTGACCTGATTATTCAAACACCCCTGTGGTATTGGACAAAGAAGCAGTCAAACATTCAAGTTCACAAGGAGAAAAAGAGGGCAGAGAGTTTCTTCCTACACAAATTGGCAAAACTCTGATACCATATCTACTCTGAAATCTCTGCAAACACAACTTTTCCCACTTTGTTCCCACTTTCATTGTTGCATTTTATTAACACCAGATTTAGACAGGTGAAGTAACTTGAGCACATAATTGGCTCTAAATAGTAGAGTATGCTGTCAATACCAAGATCCTATTTGCACACTAAAGCTAACGATTTGCCTCTGGCAGCGAATAGTTTTCATGTTCAAGTCTCAACATGTCCCCGTTTTTCTCTCAGCACCTTCCTCTCCAACTATTCGGCTGTACTGCAGTTTTCCCTCTATCTATCTGGACATTTCTTTGCATTCACAATTCATATATAAAGCACATTGAGGCATTAATGTAGCAAGAAATAGTCAGATACAACCACCAATGTACAGTCCTGAGTGAACTGTGGGTGGATGCAGAGGCAGAGGTTTCCATAAACCACAGTGTGCAGCTGTGCTGTAACCATCTGCAGCAACAAGCACACACATGAAAAAGTACTTAAACAAAATTACACTTACGATTTACTGAATATGTGAAACATGGTCCAGTAGTACCAGTCCGGACTGGATCCCCAAAACACAACTTGAATGTGGGCTGCATTCCTCAGTAGTGGCTGGTCTCAGTGTTTTCCCAACTATTTTTGAGTCTCTGGGAACGTGGCTGGAGCCTCTGCCCTGTGAGTTACACCACACAGCTCCCAACGGATGTCTGTTGCTACTAACACACCCCTCTCCACATCCCATTTAAAAAGACAGCGCTGGTATTTAGGACAAGCCTGCCCATACTCCAGTGTAACCTTATATTGTGAAGTAATGCCCAAACCAAATCATGGCATGGACCTATAAAGATGAAATTCAGGGTGCTGGAAATTGTTCTTCAACTTAATACAAGCACAGCTGCTATGACATTTTTAAGGAATACTGTAATGTAAAGCTAATGAATAATCCTGTAGAAGTATTTCCTATAGCAAATGAGTGATCAAATGTGCATTTATAACAGCTATGTTGTACTTGATCTCAATCATCACTTCTCAACTATCTAGCATGCATAATTTATTGTAGTATTCACATAACATGAATAGAATATATAATATAATCTGTGTTTTATGATATGTGCTCTTAATGGAGGGACAATACAAATTAAAACCAGGTGACAGAACAAAGGAGGTGTCTGCCTGTTATGAAGTTATTTAGGTGCTAGTCTCTGACAAAAACAGCAACATCTATAAATCTCACCAGAGTCAGTCCCTACAGAAACAGTTGCTCTGTCATCATCAGATCTGTCTTCCCTGTTTTTTTCTCACACTGACATAAAACCCAAGTTTGCAGCCAGGAAGTCAGCCTGCCTCCTCCTCCCTCCTTCCCTGTAGCAGGAAACAATGGCTCTGTCTTCACCACCATGCTCTGTGGGAAAATGCTGGATCCTTGGCCAGAATGAGAGACTCCAGGAAAAGAGAGAAAAAAGAAAAGAGAAGGGCGGAAGGCAAGGGAAAAAAGGAAAGAGGGAGAGGAGGAAAAATGAGGCCAGCCATGTTTAGGGAGGAGACAAAGCACTGCCAGATGTATGGTATGGTTGTTTTCACATAGCTGGCGACCCAGTGAGGGAAGACTGATGTCACAGCTGAGACATGCTATCAAGAGATGCCTCATTTCAAGCTCCGAAAAAAAACAACAAAAAAACAGTGACATGTGACATGACAGTTATCTCCTGTGAGATAATAACATGCAAGTCCAGTTTGGCATGGGTCAGTTTCAGTTTTTCTTATTAAATTGCTTCCTTAGCTCCAAAAGAATTCAACAGTCTGCAGAAATTACATAGACGTCATTATGTAAAAAGACCTAAGCGGAACTCTACAGAAGCTGGTAGGCGCAGTATACCTCAACAACGAAATTCATTGTGAACTGTACAGAGGAAAACTCTTAGCACCCCATTCTAAGTGGTCCAGTTTCCCAGCTCCAAAACAATTTAAGTATCATTTGGTAGGTAAAACTGGAGGAGGTTTAATGTATTTGTTTTCCCTGATGCAATAGATTAAACCTATTTGCCCTTATCACAAGTACACAGACCTACATGCCTTGTTTTGGAGAATGTCTGGGCAAAGGTTAACTACAAAGCCAAGGCAAAGCATGGAGGCTGAACAGTTAAGGGGATTTCCTCATTCCTCTGGTCTGGGTCATGATAATATTACACGTCACTTTGGTTGTTTGGAATACGGCTGTTCCTAAATATAATATGAGACAGAGCAAGGCTATTCTACCTATAAAAGAGTCTCTATAATCACTGTGGCAGAAGAGCAACACAGAAATCTCAACATCTTTCTTTCAGACTCTTTTGAATGATGGCCCTCTGTACTGAGTGGGACATGTGTTTGCATGACTTTTTCGCATCTGTATATGCGTATTAGTATGTGAGTTTTGTGTGCACACACAAACAAAAACAAAAAAAAATATATATATATTCCGTGTGATTTTGTGAGAAAGAAATCTATGTCAAATTGTGCCAAGGAGTGTGTGGGTGGGTATGTGTAAGGTCATGAGCCAAGTGTACAGCAACAGACTGCAACAGGAAGGGGTCATGAGAGAGGGTGCGATAGACCGGGCTCTCTCAACTGTCTGTAGGCAGTCCCTCAGAGGCCTCAACTGAAGTAATTCCCTTGCTAACTATTAACCTGTTTAGTAGAGCACCACCTGTCTGCACAGAGGTAAAGAAAAGGAAGGAAAGATGGAGAGAAACCAAGATAATATAATCAGTGGACATTCCCGGCAAGCTTCCACAAGTCCACATCACAGAGACGTGGGTGGTGGATGGAGAGGGAGAGACATGTGGGACAAGTAGATGTTGATAGAGGGCAGAGGGAGAAAAAGATGACAAGAGAAGAGCAGACTGTACTCACATCAAAACTCCAGTGACTCAGGGAGCAAAATATGAATATTATCACAGTAAGGAGGACTGCAAGACCACGAAGAAGAAATGCTACAGCCCTGTATCTGCGGTGCAAGTTTCATAAGGCAATTATACGTTTAAATTTGAAAGTGCAATCTTTCTTATCTTACATTGTGGGGAGCTAAAGCATAATATAGAAAACTGCTTTATCTTTCAGTATTTTTTATGCAGTCTCAGACTTGAGCCTATTTGTTCCTACTGAAGGCATTAAACTGGTTAATAATGTTTCATTTTAAAAAAAAAGCTCAGTAATTTCCTAAGAGTTGGTTTTAATGGTTGATTGAATGATTTTATCCATATCCATACCACCCTACTTTAGTGTCAACATCTATCTCTGAGTGAAACAGTGAAACTGAGTGCACACAATATTGATTCCTTACCTTCTTTTGTGAGTCCCCAAATCACTGTTGTAATGTAATTATTGCAATGTCAGTTTCCAAATCTAGTCAGGGAAGAGCTTGATCAATGTGATTCAGTGCTACTGTGCAGTCAGTCAATAGCTGCTAAAGTGTTGTTAAAAGATCAACCTAATCCTGAGACAGCATCTCTTCTCCTCCAGAAGAAGCGAGAGGAAATGGCGACCAATAGAGACATTTAAGATCCCTCCCTTCATTGCTCTATAGCCTGCTGTCCACTTCATTTTTTGTAAAGCAGCTTATTGTAGAGAGAGTAGAACACAGATAAAACAGATGGAGTGGTGACATGAGCTCTCCAGTGTGTTTGTTTGTGTAAAAGAAACATATATAGACAGAGACAAAGAGTATGAGAGGTGGAGGACCGAAAAAGACTTGTGGGACTGGTGCTTGAGAGCTCTCCTCTCCCGTTGTTCCTATTGACTATGTGCTACGGCCTTCGGGGCATGAGAGAGCGAATGAGTGATTCAATTATTGACAACGGTCAACACTGCGCCATCATGAGCATATGCTCCTCTTTCATTCTCTCCCAGAAAAGCAGGGTTGAGGAAATGCCGAATAAAGTTACCAAATACCTTAGATGCAGTCTAGTTCGATTATTTTTCATTCAGAATGGCAAGCTACCATTTAAAATATAAAACTTTGGGAGGTGGGGGGTAGAGTGAACACCTGTTCTTCCTTGGATGTTCATGCTTGTGTAATCATGACTAATTATTGTTGATTAAGTGTTCAACTGCGCCTGTTTCTCCCTCCCCCTTTCTAAAGCATCTCAGACCTCTTGACCCCTAGTGGAGTAGCCCCCGGGTGTTGCATTGCATGGCACTCTCCTCCCTCCCCGTACATATGTCTGATCAAATGATCTGCTCCACTTCATCAGCTCCCACTAAATCAATGGAAATCACAGAGATGATCTTCGACAGAGTAATTGCACAGAGACAGAAAACTCGCATAGTGACGTGAAGAGACGGGACGCAGTAGCAAAAAGACACTGTACAATTCTAAGTTCTGCATGTTGAGTATTCTTGCCAGGGTTTAATTTTGTAAAATGGATTTTCTACCTTGCAAGTTCAGTCCAAGAGCAGAAATTAGGAGCAACATTGCATCCTAGAAGGTGAATGAACGTTGTATAAGAGGTTTAGCCACCTAGAATAAACTAGTACACAAAATATTGGAGCATAAACAATTGCAGACTGTTGTCTCTCAATTGCTTTGTCATTTCAGCCGTCTTCTTTGCTTCCCTTTTTCACACCGTTTCTTTTATCTTCATCTCACATTCACTGTAACCATCTCTCCCTCCTGCTCCAACTGCATGTTTAAAGCTGTGAAAATGACTAACATCTATAATTCCTGCTCTACCATCTCTTGTTTAGGTGGCTAGCCAGCAAGCTCTAACCTAAAATAGGATTGCTGGAACATACTACCATGCACGTTCAAAGCATATGCATAACTGTATACAGGACAATATGTGCACAAATATGAATGTGAGCAGAAACATTTGCTCATACATGCAAACAGATACAGTACCCCAGGCTGTGGAAAAAAGCAATCACACTGTTACTGCACACAAACACAGGCTGACACAAATGCTCGTAGCATAATATGTAGAAGTCGAGCTCGGTTTTGTTCTGATGGGCTCAACAGCAAGCTACAATCAAGAGGACCACCCACTGAGCACTCATGCTGAAATGTATCTGCGTACTGCACTAAACACAAAGATAAAACCATCAAATTATCATTTATGTGTTTATTAAACCAAAGATGGCTTACTCCTGTGAAGCCCACTCTCAGAAACATTAATGTTTGGTTGAATGCTGTTCTCTAGTCAAAACTGTTTGGCTAAACCCTTCCTCCATAACATGACAGAAGTTTGTGTGTGTTAAACAGTTACTGACAGCCTCAGTGTTTTATCCATCTTCTTAATGAGACAAATTAAAATGGAAAAGCACAACTCCTGGAGTAACATATGCTTGATGTGTGGCTGCTTACTAATTTCATGCATGTAAATGGCATTTACAGTGTATTTTACGCCAATGTGATTACTGTTGCAACTGTAAAGCTGTGTAAACTACATTAAAGGGACGGTGGAAACATCAAATTATGATTGGAAAATACACTGAAATAATCCAGCTGTGAAATGTAAAAAAAAAAGAGCTAAGATAGCTGTTGTGATAATTTGTACAGATTGACTAAATCCCATTTAACATGATTAATTTAGATCTAAAATAAGAATATAAGAAAGAACAGATTACAAATAGTTATTCCCTGAGGCCTGGGTGTAATGATGACTAATCATCAACAGTAGCTTTTCCACTTATCTCTTCTTCTCTTGTGCAGACAATACAGTATGTCTACAATGAAATGAGCTGTTAATCTCTGAGACTCTCAAACTCTCTGTCCTTGGGCCACATGCCCCTCTTTACACTGCTAATTGCCTGCAACATATAACTTGGACTGCGAATGTGAGCCAAAATCAGCGGCTGACCTCACAGCGTGGCCCAGTCATCTGATTTGCGTTAGCTGGCTGCCCTCTGTCACACAGGCCAGCTTTGTGCGACTTTGTGCAACATTTAGGATCTGGTTAACACTCCATTTCAGAATGATCATTTTTGGTATTAAAATAACATCACACGTAAATGCACTAAACTCTGAATTAAAGCCCTCTGGAACTTAAAAGCAATTATATAATAATGACTGAGTATCCTGAATATACACAGGATGTAGTAGAGTATGCTCAGGAGAGCAACCTCCCTTGCAATGTCACTGATAGAGAGAAGCAAAGAAAGAATAGGACAACACAGCTGGAGTATAAACAGCACACAGCGGCAGAAGAGCGGAAACAGTCTTAATGAAGTACCCTCCACACGCACTAGTCCACATTTCTATTTGTGGTCATACACTGACATGAAATAAAATCTCTCACTTCATGAACCCGAGCAAACCAAAATACAAAGGATGGCAAGTGACATGTGAAAAACAGGGCAACACTCACCAGGCATTGTCAGAATTCCACAGAACAATTGAAGGCAGGCGGAAAGAGAAACCGAGGCTGAGCCAGAAGAGGGGAGAAGAAAAAAAAAGAGGCAGGGATGGATGAGGGCTGAGGCAATTTCAAAGCTCCATTTTTTCCCCTTGCTGCCGATACAGGCTGCTGCTTGCCTCTTCTCTTCCTTACTTGTGGTTCTCTTCCTCCTTCTCTCCCTGACTCATTCTCTCTTTCCTTCTGCTGCTGCTTTAAGGCAAGGGGTGGAGAATAAGCGCTACAATGCTCTCCCTCTATTGCTGCTCCCTCTCCTCTCTTTTTCTCCCACCCTCCTCTTTTGCTCACCCTGTGCAGAGCATGCCCTACTTCCTGTGTTGTCTCTGAAATGGGACACACTCTCTTCTCTCTTCTGTTTATCTTCTTTCTCACTCCACATGAATGAATCTAAGGATATCCTGACACTTTGCTCTGATTTGGGAATGATGACGATTTGTCTCCTTTTCTCCTCTGCGGTCTCTCTACTTCTTACTAATTCCAGCTAAACCCTTTCCCTTTCACTGGCAGTGATTGACTGCACCCATCTTCGTTTCCTTGAGAAGGGAGGAGCCTGCATATGGTATGTGGGATAATCGTGTGTGTGTGTGTGTGTGTGTGTGTGTGGTGCAGCCTTGTGTGGCCCTGCCCCCCCTGTGCGGCTCCTGCGGGAGTGTGTTTGCTCTTTGTCCTGTCAACTCTGGTGCGAGGTGTGCTGCTTTCCCTGTCAGCCACCACTGCTGTTGCACTTGCCACCACTATCGCTGGGGCTGGGGGAGATTGCATAAGCCATCAACCAGCCAAAAGTGTGGACTCTGTTCAGCTGGGAGACTAGCTGGGGTTCAGACACACACACACACACACACACACACACACACACAAATCCTGTACATATGAGGCTGGAGCCCAGCTTTGGCAAAGTGACTTGGCTAATGGGGCCAGCCGAAGGGTTGGTAGTAGTGAAACTGGAATGTGGCTGTGAGGATTTTGCCATGCTCAATTTGAGCCTGGATTGGTAGACTGGCATAGAGGATAGGGTGAGTTTGTGGTTATTTCTAGAGCTTACACACTGGCAGAGCTGGCACAAGGGGACAAAAAGCTTGGCGAGACACACGAATAGGGCATGGCAGCTGTGGAGAGCTAGTTCAGAAGAGCCATGGCCACTAATCTGCACTGCCTGCACGTCTGCAATGATGTCATCAAATATGACATCACCCTTACCCCTCATTTTCCTGGACACATGACAGCCCCCCCACACACACACAGACACACACACAAGTTTATGTGTAAACCAAATGACCACACAACAGGGTGTGGAGGAGGGTACAAATACTGATCTCTGAGCTCACACCCATTCTAAACAAAAGCTCAGGTCACAGGCACATTGAATCATGAAAAGAATCTCAGTAGCTTCATGCTGGCCACCTGTTTCCTCCTGAAAGTGAGAAAAGACCTACCATGAATATTTCTGGTGACAACAGATTCTAATTTCACTCTATTTTACTCAAAATATGTAAGGTTTTAGTCACTGAATATATCTATATACAGTATATGTATAGTATAGAATGAATACAGTTTAAGACAGCGATGACAGGTTTATTAAACTATACAATCAAAATGCTACTTTAATGCAATAGGGGTAAGCAGAGTGATTAAAACAAAATTAGATTTTAATAGTTTTTGGTCTTTTTGTAGTGCTTTGCAATATATTGTTCAGTGTGCTTTGATTAGTTCACTCAATAATTAAACATGCATTTGAAAAGTGTTAGCTTAGACTTGCTGTAGCTAATGCATTTACCACCAAAACCAAGGTTTATCAATTAAGACTGCAGCAAAAAAGACAAATGTTTCACATTTGCACTATACCGTCTCCTGCAGACATCTTGTATCTTCCTGCAGCATGCAGTAACACAGAACTGAATTACACACATAAGATTGACACAGTCAAAGTATACATTCCTACCTGTTGCAGACTGCAGAGGTGATATTTATGTTGATATGATAAAAAAGTGTTAAGAACCACAACAAAACTCCACTCCTGCATATTAAACTGTGTGAGTTTTGGGTTTTATACTGCAGCGCAGGAGTCATTTTTATCACTGGACTGCTTATTATTCTGATGCAAACCCCAGTTCACTGCTCACTTTTAATAGAAGCATGTTCCAGGCTGTAGTGATAGATCAGATTCCTGATAAGACATTCATTAATCTTTAAAAAAGGTTGATCTTTACATTTTTTAAAGATTAATGAATGTCTTATCAGGAATCCTTCTTTAAAAATGTCTTATAGCAATAGCTCTCAGCTCCTGGCCATTCATATAATTTACTGTTTCCCTCAGTTATCAGTTTAAAATCTAAGCAGAAATTCCTTTTTGGTTCACTTAATGCAATTATGCAAGTCTAAAGCAAGCAAGTACCACTCCTCTCACTTCCCACACGCGAGCCAATCACTAATCATCCTCCCTTTTATCAGGCCAATTAGCTGCACCTGTAACACGCTGCTTCCAGCTCCAGTATCTGATGCCAAGATTCAATCACCACCTTCTCCGCCACCGCCACCAGCATCAAAACTCCATCTAGAAGTGGAGGAATAATGCTCTGGTGTTTCTGACCAATAATAATAATAATCTAATCAACAGTGCTTTGTATCCATGAACTGATTTAAGAATAATAATGTACATGCAAATTTTGTGAGAGGAGATCATAGGTGCCCTATGAAATCATCTTTGATGAAGGTAAGAACAGAGTTTTTTAGTCATGAAATTAAATACTGGGTGCTTTATATACAGGTTGCTGTTCTCTAATCAGACACAAACATTGCTGCTTCATTATGTAAATGGTTAAACATTTTAATTATGACAAAATCCCATTTTTCTAAAAATCAACATCTAACATACATCTACATGTGAAATTGATATAAACAAACCTTTGTATGCCTAAAAGAGAACACTCTGCAATTTACTGCAAAACTGCGAACAATGTGAGGCGCATTATTAACAATTATTTGTTAATAATGACATGTCTGTGAGTCATTTGAGAAATCCACTGCATTTCTGATATAAAAGACAAGAGTGCAGTTTCAGAGCATGGAGCTATTTGAGAGGCTTGGTAAACAATGAAAACATTAATATGTGACCCCAGTACAGCTTACAATGATAGCACATAGAGAAAATAAGCATTTTTACAGAGATACTGAGATCTGTCTAACACTGTCTCACCTCTCCTTCACTTCAGTGTTTGTTACTATATTCATAACATGTAGTCTAAGTAGTTAGTATGCAATACAGTGCAATGAACATCATCACTAAAGAATGCACAAGGGAGTCAGACTGCAGGAATCAGTCTAAGGCCGGGGATACTGTATACTTGCTGTTAACTACACGGTAGCTTATGCAGGAGGGCTCCCTGCACTGACCAGCTCATTCTTGTGCTAGAAGGAAGAAGTATGAGCAGGTGTAGAGGTACACATGTAGCTCTGCAACATGGTACTTAAATGTATGTTTTCAACTAGGCCAGGCTGCACCAGTGGAGCTTTGATGCAGTTACGCCATGTATACCATTGTCTCTCTTCTCTTAAATTACGCTTTAGCTATTTGAGATTATTATAGCAATAGTATTTTATTAACAGAGCATAACAGTGATATTTTTCAGAAAAAATGATGAATAGCATTGATGTTGGCCAGACTAGATTGAATGTGAGAAGATGTCCTATTTGTGTGTTATGTGATGTTTGTGAAGAAAGTTGAGGCTGAAACATTAATTTTAGATTGAATCAACGGCTGAAAGATTCACATAAAGAATATGAAATAGCAATATCAAGTAGCTAATGAATACAGAGGAAGGAGGATCTGTAGCAGTCTGACCTGGGTCTGAGCTTATCCCTGCCTGTGCTTCCTTTTTGTCAATGCATTTACTTATTAAACATATCGGTCATTGTGGCCCAGCTTTAGTACAGACACACCCGTACACCGTGACAGTCTGACCTTGATGAGGCAGTGTCTGGAGGAGGCACAATAAGTGGTGGATAATGAAGCTCACCAGGAGCCCATCAAGCTTCATCACTGCTGAATGAAAGTCTGAAGTGCTCCATCACACCAAGGCTTTGATAACATGCTTTATATGTGTATATGTATATAAAAAAAACTTAATTTATAAAAATCTAAAATAACCGCCAACCAAAATAACCAAAAAAATTATTAAAGCAAAGAAGTTGATGTAAGGAGGCAGGTCATAAGATTGTGGTTTTACGCCTTGAAGGTTTCCAGTGATGCATCATAACAGACACAGGAGGCCATTCCCAAAAAAATTAATTTTTTTTATGTATTTCAGGGATAGATGAGTAGTGGGAGTCCTGTGAACAAATGCCTTTATGATGTATGAGGTGTCTGAGAGATAATCAGATGATTCCTCTGTCTTTCCCAGCAAGACTGCACACACCTTTGAATACCCTATAAAAAACATTTTGAAAGGCTGACCCGTTTATATTAAAAGAATGAAAAGCATCGCAGTGACTTCAGTTGCTGGGGATACAAGCCAGATGTGATCTGGATCAGTTGCTGCAAAGTCAGAAGGGGGGGAGTGGATGGAAAACCATCTTGTCTGTGATTTCCAACTCAGCAAGTCACTGCTGGCTTGCATCACTAGAAACAGAAGTGAGGAGGATGCCGATTAAGCCATGACACTTGGAAAGCCTTTTCGTAGATTTTCTGGAAATACTGGATAGCCAGATGGTGACTGGTGATGTAAAAACTATCCCTCCTGCAACTTAAGACACAGTTAGTATACTCTTGCTCCTCACTCATTCCACTCAGAGATGACTCATAATATCTCCTCTTCCACGTTTTAATGTGTGATCACTGAAAAAAAGAGAAACCACCACAACCCTCTACAAATCTTAGTTTTCATTCCTTACAACTTCCTTGTTGACCTACTGAATATTAAGACACTGTGGCTCATATTTGGCAACAGTTGATCATAATGACTGTTAACAAAATTGTGAAATTTCACCTATTTTTATTCCTTTATCCAAACTGATTTACAGTTTGGATAAAGTGTGATCATAAGTATTATACATCCACACACACACACACACACACACAGAAAAAAAGAACGAAAGGGAGAATGAGCAGTAAAGTGGCAGAGAGGCCTGTTAGCAAAGTGAAAGTAGTGAAAAAGCATCTAGAGCCATCGCCAGGGTAATTTAGTGGTCTGTAAGAGTCACTGAGTA
This sequence comes from Sandelia bainsii, assembly GCA_032362345.1. Lineage (NCBI taxonomy): Eukaryota > Metazoa > Chordata > Actinopteri > Anabantiformes > Anabantidae > Sandelia > Sandelia bainsii. Next base: position 5,155,518 of record JAUMHL010000004.1, read on the forward strand.
CCAGCTGGACTGTCAGGGCCGCTGAACTCTTTTACATGTGTGAGTATGTGTGTAGTATATAATGTGTGTATATATATATATATACACACAAAAAAAATAAACTTTTTGGCCAGAGATAAACTTGTTTTGGTTATACATCTTACTTATTATTCTCCGGAGAATAATAAGTAAGATGTATATGTAAATGCTTATGTTCTCTATGTGCTATCATTGTAAGCTGTACTGGGGTCACATATTAATGTTTTCATTGTTTACCAAGCCTCTCAAATAGCTCCATGCTCTGAAACTGCACTCTTGTCCAGTGTATATATATACACACTGGAGAATAATAAGTAAGATATATAACCAAAACAAGTTTATCTCTGGCCAAAAAGTTTATTTTTTCAGTTTGTGCATAGGTTATTTCAGGTGACACTGCAGATTCATCCGATGTCAGATGTCAGCAAATTGATTAGGAAAATTACCATCATATGACCCGTAATAGGGATCAATGACCCAAATAAATGATCAGTTATTGAAAACTCTGGTATGTGTACTCCAACACTGTACAACTTTACCTCTATTTATCTAGTTTTCATAGAGGGAAATAAATTTAGAAATACACGGTAATTATTCAAGGAGGCAACAAGTTGTAATATTTATAATACTGGCACATGATAAATAACCAAAATGCATGTGAACAGATTAAAGAGAGGAATCAGTGAGTAAATGAGTGTTTGCATGTGTACTGAGCAGCTGCTTAAAGGGATGCGCAGGGCGCTTTGATGAGGCCCTCTGTATTCCTGTCACGCCCAAGGCCCTATCCATTACAGCTCATTACCCAGGGAGAGAATGAAAGAGAGGAGACCCTTGGCCATGCTTGCCTAGGCTCACATAAGGCCCAGCGGGGTTAAACATCAACCGGGCTACCAAACCAAACCAGCTGGGCAGGTGTCAATAGCACTAGATTGGCTCCAAGGATGGTTCTGCTACAAATTATACAGATAGTAAGTGATAAGAATAGCAATATACATCAAAGCTTCATAGAATATAAAGAAAGTAATGCCAAGAATTAGAATAACACAGTACTGCGTAAATTTCACAGAAGATGAGAGATGCACACTTTGCCTAAAAGAAGTAAATAACAAGCGAAAGGTTTTCTAACAGTGCTGAGCTAAGACATGGAACCAAGGCCATATGAAATCTAATTGCACATTAGCATATTGTAATAGAAGCTTCAAATGCTAACCATTCCTGAAGTTGTCTGAGGAACTGTGCTCACAGCTGTTAGCTGAATTGGAAAAGATAAGTGGGTTTTCTGGAGGGTACAATTTGTGCACTTAATTTTTCAGTTTACAAACTTCATTACAGAATATTATGATTTGAATAAGCTGCAGGTGAATAAAGTCCAGGACTCTGGCTGTGGTGGTTGTCCACTTAAAAAAAACCCTGAATGATTAGTAAAGGTAGAATAAATACACATATATATACATTTTATGGAAATCTATTCATTGACACTTACATAGACATTAAAATATTTAATGACAAACACTTTTCCTGTTTCTTAAACATCTCACTCCTAAAATTTTACCACTTTCAATAAGTTTCTGTAGGTTTTCTGTGAGATTGTTCGAATCAACACAAGCAACAAATGAAGCCTCATTCAGAAGGCTGACTTTGTTTTAGATAAAATACTTTAGTGACTTTACCAGAATGTCTAACCTTGGGTATCAATTTACACAACTTCTTCTGTTTGACTCAAACAAAAACACACACACACTTGTGCCTAAGTGCTAGAATTTCAAAAGTGAATAGCCACCTCTGTCCTTGACGCAAATGAAGAGCACTCTCCGTTTATGAAAGCCCGACAAATAGACCTTTTCAAAAAACCCAACGCTGCCAAAGCACCTAAACAGCAACATACTGTAATGTAATGTAAATCCTCATTACAATAGAAAGTGTCATGTAGCCTTATAATAATCACCACATTACAGGCTGCGTTTTGAGATGCTACTGATGTGTTCGTTGAATTCGTTCTAGCCTGTATACAGCTTAACAATGCACAGTGGTAGGTGAAACCTGCTCTGTACAACACATTACTACCCTGAGAGGTCTGTTTCATCTACACCAAATCATGCTGATGCATTGCAAATGAGATGGTGATGGGGGAAGGATGCCAAAGAGAAAAGGATAAAAGATTCACTCTTCCTCTGCCTAATTATACTGCTGCAATGAACATAATGAAAGTGCCGCTGCTGTTTTTCTTCAGACAGGCAAAAAATCGGAAACTGGTCATTTGATTGTTGTCACAACTAAGTGTATTACTTCTCTAGACAGTGTCCAGGTCCACTTTCATGCTGTCTGTGTGTACAGTGAGTGAATAATGATCACCGATAAACGCTGAATCAACATTTGAGAAGACCATGCAGTCGGTAAATGAATATGTCAATGCTTGCATCAGATGCCAGACTGAGCAGATAATAAAATGATCACTCCTCTTGTGTGCATGTCTCATAAGCAGGCATGTGACCTTAAGCATTGCAGAAATGAGATTGATGGAATGCCTGGAAGGATGAACAGTTGGTAAAGGACACATTTCCCAAAATATGAGAACAGATAACAGGGTTGGGAATAAGCAAACGATGATAAATGTGAACAAGATGAGAGATGAAGAGGCGAATTTTGATCCAGTGGCACGAAATGAAGTAGAGAGGGCAGTAAGAGGAGTGAAGAGGATCTAGAAACAAGTCTGTGAGCACTGGATTGTGTTTAATGTGGTAGAAGCCCACCAGTGGACTGTAGCTCTTAAAAAACAGCTCCTAACATTAAGTATTAGCATGAAAGACACTGATAACAGTAGAACAAACTGACAAATGAGAGCAAAACAAACACAAAACAAGAGGAGAAAGTGAGATGAGAAAAGAGGCAGGGCTTGTAATATGACAGGTTAATAGATGTCATGTGCTCAGAGAGCAAAAGTGAATGTCAGCGAGTGCGTGAGATGTAGAGGGAGATAGGAAGAAGGGAAGAAGGGAGGGAGCAATAGAAAAGGTTGGATATTACAGTTGGACCACCTGGGGAATGTTTACAGAATTTAATAACTCTAAATGTCATCACTTTATTGGATTTATGGATGAATGTCTCTGTCTCCCTCACTATGCTGGTCCCTTTCCATCTTTCTCACACACACACACACACACACACACACACACACACACACACACACACACACACACAGTATACACACTAACACTCCAACCTGCAACAATTACCATGGCACCCATTGGTGTCGCTTTATGGAAAAATGACAGGGGGTTTGTATCAAGGGCTCTTGAATCCTGTTACAGGCAGCCATTCAGAAGTAAAGCTTCTTATAACACACATGCTGATGCCATACTGCTGCTTATCTCCTTTATACGGTGACTGAAATCGTAACATTATATCTGTCAATCTTAAGGAAGCTGGGAGAGTATTTGGCAAATATATTAAAGACCCTAAAGCGTTTAAATACCAATGTATTCTTTTTGTATGCTGCACACTTTTCAGTTTTACAAAAACTGTTACAAGAAGACGTGCCTATTAACTAAGTCTGACATAAAAAAAAAGTGTGTCCATCTTGCCATCTGAAGAATAACATGCCTCAAGAGGTACTTTTGAAGACTTTGACCTTGCTATTTTTAATTATAAAAGAGAACTGGTTCCAGGACTGACAGAGGACTTATTTACAGTATTGTTTGAAATAGAAATGTGAATATATTTCTAATAACCTGAGCAGTTAATCACACACAAACCACACACACACTAAAGAAAATAAGAGTTTCTCTGCAGTTACATCCCCTGTAGTAAGAAGAAAGCTGCGAAAGAGCATTTACACCATTATATAAGTAGGACTTGAAAATTGCAGTAATTAACCCTCCTCACACTTGTACTTTTAAATCCTGACTATTGTCATGGGTGTTTCTGTATAATGTGCATTGTGGTAACACACCACTGTATATTAAGTCTTAATGAGTTAAAGCTATTGTTTGTTTAACTACTTTCCCTGTAATATTATATTGCGTTTGTGATATTATGTTTTTGTATTAGTTGTGGATCTCTACATTTTCTATTCTCCCTTATTTTGTTCAGAAGCCTCTCCCACCACAGATCTATAAGACTGCTCAGCATGCAATATATTACGTGCAATGCAAACATAATTAAAATATATGTTGAACAGATTAACTGAGACAAGCAAGACAGGACAGAAGCAGGAAGAAAAACATGGGTGTTCAGCCATTTTATCCATCTGCTAATATTCAGAGCTGAGGACTGTGAGTGACAGCAAAAAAGGTTTTCCTGCTGTGTTACAGAGGCAATCTTTCCATAAAAATGCATGAGTCATTGGTGCCCACAGTGCTGACAACTGCAGTTACTCAAACACACACACTCACAAATGTGCACATGATTACAGAAGAATCACAAGCACATAATCACAATCAGTGAGTTCCATTCAACCACTACTGAGACCACAAAATCCAGCCAGACAAGTATTCCCATTAAATAGTGACGAGCTGCATAGACAGGAAGGCAGGGGGTTGGTGCTGTCGACAGCAATGATGTCATAGATGATTTGGGTGCATTCAGGAAAGGAACTAGTCAACACATCATTTTGGATATCTAAAAAGGAATTATGACTAGTGCAAATTGCATTTAAGATATCTTCATTTAGAGTTTTGACTAGTTATAATGTAGTTAAAGATATCTGAAATTCACATTACGGATAGTCAAAACTGAATTGTAGATATCTT
>JAUMHL010000004.1:5160383-5186231 GCA_032362345.1 Sandelia bainsii
TATCCGAAATGTAATGTTAGATATCTTAAACTGTCATTCTTACTAGTCAGAATGCAGTTGCAGATATCTTGAATTTTTATTTTCACTCCGCAAAATCATCATATTTAAATTACATTATAACTAAATATGATGATTTTGCGGACCCGGACATGAGGAAATTTTCTCTATCCGGACCTCCTTAAATCATACTTCACTACCCCTGCCCTAACCCTAACCTTCATTTAATTCTAACATTAACTCTAAAACCAAGTCAAAGGGCCCTCACTTCTCACTCCAAAATTCAAACTGGTCCACACTCTGCTGGGCATATGAAAGCACACAGCAGCACTTGCTTGTGTACTTAATGAGTCAATACACAAATGACCCTGAATTACAATTGGCCAGCAACATCTGGCATGATGCAACAGGGGAGAAAAGCAGTCTTTTCCTTCCTGCTAAAACAAAGGCTTTTTTAAACACATTTTGAATCTTGTATTGTTTATTAGCTTCTTCAATGTACATTACGTTTATTTACCTGTTACTAATGCCAACTGTTGATCAGTGAATAGTACATCAACATCATTTGCCTGTGTCTTACAAAAGGCACAAACCAAACATGCATGCATAAAAAGCTCAGCTCTACTAGTCTCCAAAACTCCACTGCCCCACCTTAAGAACTAAATAATATCCACTATACATATCTATAATGCCAGACAGGAAAGTAATACCTCCTCTCACTTAAATTATGTGAATGTAAAAATCATATAACAAGTTCTTATTGGAAAAATATTACATCAACCCCACCAAACACTGTGCTATCTAACAAAATCTCTCTGCCTTGGCTAAATAATCTAAGGCAAGTTCAGTGTAGCTCAGATGAGTGAGCAGGAGCTAGTAAGGGTCAGATAATCTCTGATGCAAGTAAAATGTGTAGAGCGCACACAGTAACCTACATTGTCCAGTGTCACTGCATTAGATCCTTTGCAACGGCAAAGTATTAATGTAAGTATAAATAAAGGCCTATAAATGTGGACCTACAGAGAAAAAAACAATATTTGATTGGGACTTAACATCATGAATGGGCAGTTTTTCTTTTGTTAACAAATTTGTATTGTGATAGCCACTGCTGACACACAGAAGACCGTAATGTATTGTTCTGAAAATGTGCCATTTACACTTACAAAGTTGAGATTGTGCCATTTAACACACATTATTGAATATGTATATTCCATTTGCTGCTATTGTTTATTCTTCTAGCGAACCACACTATTAAAATCCTGTGTCCACAAATGCTTTCCTAAAACTGTTGGAGGTGCTTCTTTATTTCAGTAAAATATTCTGTTTACCAGTACTTGCACTTTAGACAGCGTTTCCATTCTGTTGCCCTGTTAATTACCTCAATGGGCGCAGAGTGTAAGCTAGAGTGGAAACTGTGCACCCTGACATATTGCCTGTACAGATGATCCCTTAAAAACTAGCCTGACTATATTTTAAAGGTGTTTAAACCCTTGATTAGTAATTCTGCCTGAAAACACATCCCCAAATTTAATCAATAGGATCTCTAATAATAATAATAATAATAATGACAATAACAATAGTTATTGTCATCCAAAAAGGATGGAAGTTGTTGGACAGCCTTCTCTAAATTGTGGCCAGGATTCATGCAATCGAAACAGATGCTGTTGACCCTAGTACTGGGATCGCTAGGGTAGAAAGGGTTAAATGTATTTATTTTAGGCAAAATAATCCAACTATTTAGTGTCAGAGTGTGCAGCTACACATTACTAGGTTTCTGCTTTGCTAAAGATAGGAGTGTTCAGTGAAGGTCTACTCTCTGATTAACACAGATGAAATTTTCATTTTAGAAGTCCAGCTGCTCCTCATCTGCAGGTCTCTCTCCTGAGACTGCCTGAGGCAACAAGGCCTAACAATGTCATCATGACTAACACGAAACAGTTCACAGACAGTTAATAACTACACATACTACATGTACATAATTTATTTATTATTTATAATTTATTTATTACATTATTGATCTGTGTTTGAGATGTACAGTGAATACTAAACCTTCAGTGTATATACTGGATCTCACATTCGAAGCTTCACATTTGCACACCAGGGAATTTTCAGGGTATAGGATTCCCTCTCTCCTCCCTCAGTATCTCCTTCGCCTCATCATCTCTCTTCCCTCTCCTGCCAGTTCTCAAGCCTGTCTTCTTCTGCAGCGTTTTCTGCCCTGTGGCTGACAGGGAGTGTCACTGAGTCTTCTCACAGCACATTACTCTCTCATTCTGCATGTTTTTCATGCTTCCTCCCTCGTTCCCATGCAAACAAAAATAGTGCGCACACACACACACGTGTTGATCTATCCACCTCTTGCACACCTACTGTAACGTCCTAGAGGAGTGAAAGTACCAGAGTGGCATTTCTCTTTTCTTTTACTACATGAGGATATATTTGTGGAGATCTATCATTATAGTCAGAGTCACAGTGTACATTTGCATGGGAGGTGTGTGTAGTCTGTGTGTGTTTCTGTGAACCAGGTGAGATAAGACACCTCCTGGACATTCCAATTTCCTGTCCGATATTTGCCTTCTTTGCTGAGTACTTTATCACAAGGAAGCACATAAATGCTGATAGGTTAAGGAAACCTTACTACTGTCTGAAAAAAATGGAGAAAAGAGGGGGGAGCGATGAGGGTGAAATTGGAAAGTGATGAGTTTGAAATGGATAGAAGGGAGTGAGTTAGAGAGATAGATGGCATAAAAAAATAAGTACAAGTGGGAAAGAGAATGAGAAAAGACAGCGGGATAAAGAAGAGGAGGCATGAGCTCATTTTGTCCAACTGCACCAGAGGAACATTTCACCATGTTCCACACTGAACAAATGGCAGTGTTCCCTTGTGATAGTTTGACAGTGATGTTAATGCCTCATTAAAAGTATGAAGCGAGGCAGCAACTTTGCTCCAAGTTTTGAAACTGAAAGTCGTAGAACATCCCTTCAAATGCAGCACCTCCATTAATTAAACCCCACAGATGGACACCTTGGCTTTTTCCCAGATGCAGCAAAGGAAGGTGCTGGGAATGATTGCTGTGACTCGTGCATGTATGGAAAGACCATCAAAAATTCAGAGTGGCCGGGCAGTGCCAGTACAAGTCAACATAGCCTTGTCTGGAGATCTAATTGACATCATTGGGCCATGGCAAATGTTTGCCAAGGTGTTTCATTCTTGAGAAAATTAGAAAAAGTTATCAGAAACTGGCAATGATCAAAGCCTGAAGCAAAACATCATCACACAGATACGACTGTGAGCAGAAGCCCAAAAATAGATCAGTACAGTTTAGACTCCGAGGCCTGAGATGACAATGATCAATAGAAATGTATGTGGGGCAGCTTTCTGAGAGGAGAAAAGGGATGGGAGATATGACAAAGACTGTATTGTGTGTTTTTGATATATTTTATTTTCACAGTAAAAACAAATTTTGGTGACCTTACATTTTTATTTATTATTATTTTCTTAAGCTTACAATTATATAACAGTAGATTCAGAACAATGATCAAGTAATGTGTGCAAATAGAAAATCAATTCAAAAGTGGGCTGTCTGTTCCTAAAATACTGCTTAAACTGGTTAGAAAAAGCTTTGTGTTTGTGATGTGATAGGTTGTCAGCACGCTTTCAAACTGTGTAACTTCTAAACAGTAAAGTGAAACTGTATTGCTGTGTTTGTTTTTATTGCCACGCCTCAATGGTGAGACAAAACAGATAATGAAATAATGACACAAATCATATTTCAGCATGTTGCAGAGACAGGAGCTTACTTCCACTCTATCGCAAACCAAACATGCTACGCCATGGCAGAACACAGGAGAGGAAATTCATCATGTGTTGCAGTGAGAAGGAGTGAGACGTATCAGAAGTGACAGACTGTAGAGTCAGAATGCGCTGGTTTTCACAATACACCGACAACACGACACAAAAATGTCAACAGTGACCTGAATATCCAGCCATCAGGCAGAGTGAGGCACCAGAATAGAAAAGACACATGGACAAATCATACATGAATGCACACAAGCATCCCCACAATGAACACTTACCTGTCATTGTCTACGCTCCTGAATCCAGGAAGGATGTGTCTGAAGCTGGAGTTGCGGTCAAGTTTTGGTTGACTCTTGGTGCGTTTTATTGAGCCCTTCAGCCGTCGACTTAGGAAGCCCTAACAGAGAGTGACAGACACAGTCAATAAAATAGAGTCACCCCAAGTTTTACACAGAAGTGGACAAGATGTCAATCATTAAGCTCAACTTGGCATCAATACTGAATATATTAATACCAACATTTATGTACCCTCAATAATAACATAGCAACATCTAACACACACAGGACCTCAAACATAAACATAAAGCACAGACATAAAAAGCTGGTAGTTAATACTTCTGGCAAAATTATAGGTTGCTTCCCACAGCGCTAATTATTGCAGTATTTGTGACAAGTTTTGCAACATGCAAACACAGTGTGTTTTGTAATAATTTTCACAAACTAATTCAATGGATAAACCCCTTTATTAGTTTCCTCATTCCTCAATGTGTGTGTTTACTCCTAACATCTGCAATCACGCTCCCCCAAGCACCTTCCCGTCTCCATGGCAACTGCTGGCTGGCTTTAAGAGCGAGGGAATATGAACAAAATGAGATGTGGTGCAGATATGGCAGGATGTTGCAAGTTTAGAGAGATGAAAAAAAAGGTATTTTTTTTTTTTAGATTTTACTGGAGGGAAGAAGATCAAGAAGGATAAGAAGAAAAAGAAGAAGAGGATAGAAAAGAAAGGACTGAACACGAAGGGTGCATAAGGCAGTTGAAAGAGCAACTTAGCAGGGCAGCACGAGGAAAACAGAACTTAATAAGTAAGCCAATATGGAGCCAGGATAAAGTACCAAGCCAGGTAGTGTTTAAGCTTGGGTGTAGCTTTTCATTACATCCAGAAAACACATCAACTAATTTGCAGCCTGAATAATAGACTGAAAATGTTCAGTGACATGCTAACAGTGCGTTAACCTCATGTCATTCCCATACATGCACACATTTCAAAAGATGGCGACAGGCGGCGGCGCACAGTGAAAAGACCTCCCTGCATCTCAGTCTGTCCATTAACACACCTGTATAATTACCACCTACAGTGTGAATAGGTCGCCCCGGGCCACAATGAAATGGGTATAATTAGAGAGTGACTTTCAGACAGGCTGCCAGCTGATCACAGAGCAGCCACAGCATCCTGATCAACAACACCTGGCACCAGAAAGCACTGCGGGATCGGAAAAAAGCTTGCTAATGTCAGTACATTTAAGCGCACACCAGTCATAGTCTATGTTTCATTTGTGTGCGTGAATGTGACCAAATTTAATAGCAACACTAAAAATCCTTGAATTAAACCTCAAAATCCCTAAATTCTAATATTAGGCAGGATATTTTCCAATACCCAAAACAGTCAGTATTAACAACAATTGATTTTAATGTGTTTTTAGTGTGCATCTACATTACAATGTGCTCACGGGAATGAAGGAGGTAATTATATCAGGAAAAAATTATAACAAATTGCAGATAGTAGTGAAAGAGCTCGAGACAGATCTCGGAAAACAAGAGCAAAAAATAAAGTAATGGCGAGCTCCTTTGATTTTAAATCTGAAGTGCAGTTTACTTGTCATGAGGAGCACCACTCTCAGCCTGTAGAAACAGTTGTATAATTTTATCTGTGGCTCTGGAGGGAGCTTTCTAAAGTCTGAGAAAATGACTCAATTCAGGCTTGGAGACTACAGGTCTGGGACAGAAAGCATGAATTACAAACTGTGACATGGAGTTTGAAAAATGCGGGAATTGTAACAGCCAGGAAAAGTCTAATGAAATAGGCGACTGAGTTTCATGACAGGTAATGTTGGATCCAGCCCATTTGGAACTTGACACATGTTAAGGGATTAAAGTTGAAATATTCTTGCCTCTCCTGCTTTGATTTTGACCATGACTTATGTTAGTATTCAAACTGTAATGAGTCTAAATTACTAGACCCCTTTAAACTATTGCTAACATATTTTGTGTCTTCTTTGTGGAGTTAACATGGCAATGGCCTTTCAAGAATCACACTTTAATCAACATCCATTACTGAAACATTTCTTGTTAGCACAAAAGAAAAAAGTACTTTTTAAAGATGAGAATATACTGTGTAGTGCATGTCCAATGTATGCATGTAGAATATAGCTGAATGGGTTCCTATTATAGAATTGTTAATGTTGTGTTACGACCTTACACATTTTCATTTCTATTGTCACTTTAATGGTGACAGTGCAATGGCTACTTTCCACACGCTCAATAATGATCACACTTTGTAGTTTTGCTAGAAGCTCTTAGTTTAGCTGAAATAATGACAGGGTACATGTAAGCTTACAGGAAAGTGGGCAGCAAATGGCTTACTATTGCTACCTGTCACCAGCCAACTGGTTCAGAGGCTATTAGCTGAATGAACAAGGCTGAGTCACCGCTGTCGGTGAGCGAGACACCTGAGGATCTCGGCAGGGGTGCTTGCTGAATCAAACTCGCTCCTTCTCTGAGGTACTAGCCATATACATGATTCACTCTATGTGTGTATGTGACTGTGTGGGCATGTGGTTAAATTAGCATAAGCAACATCCTAAACAATGACAAATATGAGTCAGAGTCTATTGTTTCCTTCAACTGCATTTAGCGTCACCTTCAGATCTGCTCTTTCAACAACATGGCAAGCTGACTTAAGGAGAGCCAAAAGATTGTGACTTTCTCATGGCAAAGAATGGCAGTGCAGCAGAAAAACCAATAACGCCCACACATATGCACAAACTGTGACATGCACCTCTCCTCATTTCTGCATGTCATCACTCACAATCCACTCCAAATCAAAAGTAATTCCATGCCTCTTCCCCGTAGTCTCTAGAGTGTGTGTGCCTGCTGCTGTTGGCATATTCACAGCTAACAAATGAAACAGCTCCCCCCCCCCAACTGCAGAAATAAGTCAGTGAAAAGAAACCTGTCCCTGTAGGCGAGGTGGATTGATTAGTGGTGCCTCATTCTGTTTTTATTTCTCTCCTTTCCCTGATGGATGGATGGATGGATTTGGAAGTGCAGAGGGAAAAAGAGAAACACAATCAAGATGGAAATAATTTGTCTGATTTTGTATTTTATGTTCACCCTTTCAACCTGTCAAATATATGTGGACAGCAACACAACACTAACAAACACTACTCTCTAATTCAGAGCTATTGGACAGGGTAAAGGTCAGCAGATATGAACAATATTTTCCCACTTAAAATCGGTCGGTATGAATGACTGATGATCTCAACACCAGATTAAACCCCATGAGAACAAGACACATGCTGGAAGCAGGGGAAAAATGTTAGCATTTAATTCGGCACCTGCTCACACGAGGTGACAGAGAGAAGGAGGACATGAAGTAAAAAGAGAAACACACAGAGAAAGACAGATATGGTGAAAAAGAGAGAACAGGAAAAGAAAAAAGAAATTGAGAAAATGACGGTAAGTGTCTGCCAGGGAGGAACGAGCTATAGGAGTAGGATAAATGGAAAACTGGAGCACAATGCGGAGGTGGCAGAGCATGAGTTGATAGAAAAAGCAATGAAATGAAACTAAATGAGGGAGAAAGTGAAGAGAAAAGTACAGTAAATGAGTGGCAAGGTCATCGCTGTATCAGGGCTCAGCAGAGCACAACACTAGCAGAACTAGCAGAGGATCAAGATGGTATAGAACAGAAACAAAAGATTTCTAAATACAGTCGAATTGTTTGCTCCTCCCTGTGGTTTACAGTCTGATTCCAGCCTAGTCTTAGCAGAGTTTCCACTTACTAATCATTACATATCAAGAAAGTGATGGCTGAAATTTCCTGACACCTGAAAAACACGCCGACATAGAAAGCTTGACCTCTTTCCATTATGCCTTGTTGTATGGGACAAGCTAAAAGCACCAGGGCCAGTAACTCTGACATACACAATGAAAACTGACTTATAATGAGGTACCATACAACATGCCATTGTTCCACTGTGTGATAAAGCAATGCATTAATTGACTCATGGGAATACAACTCCCCAGCGTGCTTAGTTGATTAATTTCTGAAATCAATGCTGAGTTTGTTCTTTCATAAATGTTACTGAATGTTTTTTTTTTCCTGTAATGTCTGGTTCTTTGTGTTTCACTCTGCAAAAACACAAGGAACATGATGTGGCTACTAAAGTGAGTGGGACCCTGACAGGGGGCATTACAGTATGACGTGTTAGCGTGAATTTCAATGAGCTCTTTAATTAGTCCACATTTGGCAGCTAATTAAGAGAAGGAGGGGAGAGAATAATCTGATTTTAACATGAAGTCTCAAAGGGGAGGGGAACCTAGTTTTCACCAACCACTCCTAGATTATCATACTATTGTAGCATGATGTGGAAACAATTTGTCCATACTTACCGTTACCTTGTTTACAGAGCAAACGTTACCTCTGTGCATGCCTGCGTGTGTGAGATAGTGCATAACAAGCTTGCATACTTGATTATAATCTCAGCCTGTCCAACCCGATTAAATCAGCAGTAAGGGGACAGCTCAATTTTATCACTGTGCTTTTTTTTGTTTTCTTTTTTCATGAAACTGAAGCAAACAAGTTAATTCTATTCCCTTGGCTTGGCAATTCAAGGCCTCCCTAATGGCAGCTGATAGAATCAGTGCCTGGACAATCAGCAGGGTGTTCCCTCCTTCCGCATCAACCTCTCTTGTCTTCCGCCAGCACAACCTGATGAAAACAACAGACATACCTGTCCAATTAGACCCCCGCTATTATCTGAGGTAGGGAGAATGGAGTTTGGGAGAGATTGGATAAGGAGCTAAGTCACAACTCAGAATAAATCCAGCTAGCTAGTGTAAGACGTGGTATAAGGTTTGTTTGTCAGCTCTTTGAAAAGCACTGAAGAAGAGAAACTATGAAGTTGTAACTTTTACATTTAATGTAATGTATGCAATCTTTTACTATTTTTGGATTGGCTGTGAAAGATTAGGCTTTGGACAGATTGTAAGTTTTTGTCCATGCCTACTGTTGAGACATTATTGTGTGAGAAGTGCTGTAGGATGAGCTTATGAGTGTGTGTGTGTGTGTGTGTGTGTGTGCCAGCCATTTATGTGTGCAGTCACTGAACCCAGTCTCTGCAAAGAACATGAGAGGAAAACATTTTGACAGATTTAGCTCAAGGCCTAGGAGGGGTACTTTAGATGTCACCGCAACTCTTTTCATTGGAGGGAGAAAAGAGAGTGGTGGTTTGTTGTTACTAAAACTGGGAGATGCAGGAGCGAAGGACGCCTGTCTGCATTTCTTCCAGTTTGAATTCAAGCATTTGTGTGTGCCGCCACGCCTGTATCTGATCCCTTTGACTATCTGCACCTCTTGTAATTTTCTAGATTGTACGTCTGTCGAGTTGATCTATCTGCAGCTACTGGTGTCCTTACACATTAATTACATTTTCCTCTTAAAATTCCCATAAAATTAATTGAAGTGAAAAACAAAAACTTTGCTGACAACATTTTTAGTTACATTTTATTTGTTTGCTAGTTTGCAATAAAGAGTTGATTATTGTTCATAAAGTTTGTATAGAGAACTCAGTTTGCTGAACTACCATCAGTAGCCAGAAGGGGGCACTAAGAGGAAAAGTGAAGGAGAAAAGGAAGCTGTTCTCTCTCTCTCTCTCTGTAGAGGACAGAGAGTTGATTAATCAATCAATCTTTATTTATATAGCACATTTTAACAACCAAGGCTGACCAAAGTGCTTCACAACATTAAGAACAAAAGAAATCTGAACATGGACTATAAGAATAGCAATCGAACACATGAAAACTAAAATAAGTAAACTATTAATTAAAAAGCCCAATGAAAACCTGGTTAACAATAAATAAAATAAAGAAAGAAAAAAGGTCACATGGTGCTCTTAAGTGCCAAATGCCAACTGAAATAGGTAGGTCTTAAGTTTCGATTTAAACAGAGGCAGGTTGGTGAGGCTACGAAGCTCCAGGGGCAGCGCATTCCACAGTTTCGGACCAGCAACTGCAGAAGAACGATTCCCCATGTTTTTGACCTCGTCCGTGGGACCTCTAACAGATGCTGTCCAGCAGAACGCAGGACTCTGTTTGGTTGATGAAAATTTAACAGACACGTAATCAATACTTAGCCCTTCTATCTGAACCCACTTGTTTCCTACAAGCTTTTTATCCCTCTGTTCTTTTTATAACTCTCTATATGGAATCATTCATTCATGATCATATAAAAAGTGTGACTCAATTCTTTCTATAATAAACGGGAACAAAAGTCACACAGAAAGACAAATACACACACACACACAAGTCTTGTAACATTTAACAAACCCCAGAAATTCTCCAATCTCTAGCTCATCTTCCTCTAATTTTATACTGTACGTGCAACCAAAAATAGTTAAAATTGTTTTAGTTCATGAAACTTCACTCTGCAGTTGGCCCAACACAAGTAGATCTAGCCTTTTTTTATTTAGTGTGAGCTGTTTTTTTTTAACTAACCCTTGGAGACTTCCCATTTTGCTTTTTATAGACACCTTTAATACCTACTTTGTGTGCTGAAGATAGCTGATGGTGATAAAAAAGGGAATCAAAAAGGAGAAAACGAAAAAAATATTCTCTCTATTTTTAATAACATTTTAATAAAATGTCTTTTAGCTTGGAACATTAGTTTTTCTGTTATGCCCTGACAAAGACTGAACACCGAGTGCTCCTGACCCAGCTGGCCAAACATCTTCTGTTTACAGTTCACCTTCAGGTCGTCATCTCCCCACTCATTATTTATTAATGAAAATATGCACTAATAATTGCTAATTAGCTTTAAATTGATGACTCATGGCATCATTTTTTGCTTCATTAACTGGTTGTTTATCTATTAAATTATACATGGCAGAAAGCATACTGGGTTGGAATTAGAGCAAACTGACAGACGACAATAAGTGAGTGGCATAGGTGTGGGAGTGTGCATGTGTTACTGTACTTGAAGCGTGTGAGTGTTATTCAGTGTGAAATGTAATGAGGAAAAAAAAAATTCACACAGGACATAAAAAGGCAATGGATGATTGTGTGCTGAACATAAACCCAAGATGTGTAGATGTGTGATATTTAGACACCATCATCAACATCAAAGGCCCCATTTGAACATTTGAAGTAAATGCGTTTCAGATTGGCGTGAGTCCATATGGACACCAGACCAAGTTCCTGTAGGCACTGATCTATAACCAACAGCCTCCTAAGGCAAACTTAGGTGGAGAAGGAGACAGAGAGTAAAACAAATAGCGTAACAAAGAAAATGCATTAAAACAAACTCACAGTACTCACGGTGACTCTGAAAGGTGTGGCAGCGGCGGATGTAGCCTCCATGGTGGGTGTGGTCTTCTCTGAGGAGCTGCCTGGCATGCTGCGTCGGCGTCCTGTCTTCTCTGGAGGAGACTCTGCAGAAAAAGAAAAAAACATTCATGTCAAAAAGGTCATAAAGTTTGATATGAAATGAGAGTTTTTCCTTTATGTTTACTAGGAAGCTAAAACCAGGAGACACCTGCTTTCAGTCTTAGCTAAGCCAAGTTAATTGGATGCTGGCGCTAGCTTCATATTTACGTTAAAAGATAATAAAATGATTCTCCATACAGATATGAACGGTATCAAAGAACCAATTGTGTACTTCAAACCATACCTTTAACTAGAGAAATATAATGCAGATTGCCATAATAACCACACACATCCTGAGTAATTGGCCATCAGTGTGTTATCACTCTTAAGAGTCTTGACCTACCTAACTCTACAAAGTCTGAAGAATCCAGAGCACCCAAAGGAAACCTCACACAAACACAGTGGAGAACATAGAAACCCTCAAAACATAAACAGCCTAGACAGTGAATCAAACAGAGCTGCAACACTGAAACAAAGGCAGCTTAGACACTGACAGCAAAGTGGAAGTAACTCAAACCTTAGATGAAGACACTCAAAGCCTTAAACATGTGCATAGACTATGCAGGTCAAAGGCAAAAATTTCATGAGAACATAACAAAAAGAAAATAACTACCAGCTGATCACTTCTACGATTTATTTGACATTTGATTTGATATAAGGAAGTTATAATATATTATAATATTATAATTATAATATGGTCCAGTATCCCATTACTGCTCCTCCATGAATATTTCAGTTAGCCCATTCAGGGAATAAAAAGGTGTTGCTTTCCATTTCTGATTTTCCCATCCTTACGGTTTACTGAACTTATCTGTATCTCTTATCTTTTTATCTTGTCTGTGTGTCCAGGTGCAGAAAAAAAGAAAGAGATATACAGTACACAGTGTAGCACAGTATCAGATACATGTGAAAGAGGCGTGAAAGAGCTCTGGGCTTAATGTGTGTGGGGAGACAGCAAATACGGACTTATCTGAGAGGAATGTGAGTGATGTCAAGAACACAAGTCTTCACAGATTTCAGATAGACACTGCTGCTAACTGCTAGCTCATAGTTCCAGAACAGGTTATCAACATGCTGATGAACCACAATAACCCCAAATGACAACAGGAAACTATGTTGTGTACATGCCGCATCTTTAGGCATGTATTGTACTTTAAGTTGTGACTCGTGTACAAATCACAGATGTTTCGTTGCACTGAAGCGTTGAAAGTGCCATCTAGGTAAAAAGGTTTCATTTGGCATACGAGGTGAAAAGTTATTTCCAAACAGGCAGAAAATATGTAGAACTAGGTCGGATATACTGATATCATCACTGGAAACCAATGAAATTAGTGTTAAAGGGGCATTTAATCCTAGGATTCCAACTGGCCATTATTTCCCATGTATTTTAAAAACTGAGATGTGAGGACCAGAGAGACGGTTGTGTGTGCACCATGGTAGCAGCTCCAGGAGGAGACAGCCAGATATCAACACACTGACAGGATAGGTGATACCATGGAATGGTAGAAAGCTGATCTAGAGATGTTACTCACTAATGGACATTTTAAAATCAACTTGTTACCAAAAATATGCTTTTAGCTTTCCTGACAATGGTTGTTATGGTCACCACCACATACATAATACGCAATACAAACCATTTTAGTACATCTTGATTTGGGAGGGGCCAGAAAATCACAGAGCTCAACAAAACTTTTAAAGCCTAACTGACAAAAACATCTTAATTTGAACATGAGCGACATGATGATTCTAATAATCTAATCCTCTATTTTATCAGTGTACACTGCTGAGCTCTTGTAGCAGCACCAGTCTAATACTTACTCATACATACAACGTTTAATACATATTCAATTTAAAAACATTCTACATGTTTTACACTTATAATACACATAAACAAAGAATATAGTCATGATTTGGCACTATCTGGTACAAATATTGGCATTAGTAATACAAATTGGGAAACTGTTTTCTCCAGGACTGTAGCAATCTAATACTCCGATGATATTATCAAACACTGAATGGACCAAAAATTGTGCCAATAATATTTGTGCCTGATATGATATTTGCATACGAGAATCTCTAATAAGCTACAAACACTGGAACACACACACACACACGGAAAATGTTCTGTTTGCCAGTGCAGTCCTTTCTATTAGCTTGTCAAGTTGAGCTAAATTAGCTGTCTGCTGTTTAACAGGTTGGTTGACTGAATTAGCGCACACTGTAATTGAAGAATGGACGGAGGAATAGCACTTCCTGCTGTGCAAAGCACTGGCTCGCATCCCAATCCACACAATTCACAGCCTCAACATAAACATAAACACAGCCAGCAACAACAAACGGAGGACAAACACAACATGCTCTGACATGAGCAGACCTCCTCTGTTGCAAAAATCTAATCTCTAATTGAAAACCGGAACCATCTGGTTGCTCTGGGCAGTGATCCACTGCTTTGTGGAGGTAAGTAGCATTTGATTTTTAACTGAGCTTAGTCTCTGTGTCACAGAGACATGTCAAGCTTTTCTTTTTCTTATGCATTTCACGGGTGAGACGTTTGGAGTCAGAGAGACGACACGTGTATTTGAAGAGGTGTGGACCTCTTCGAATGCTTCAAATGTTTCACAGGCGCATTTCAAAGCTGTGCTAAGTAATTTCAATGCAGAGGTATAACAGGTATGCAGGTCATGCAAAACGTACTGTTTCAGGTGAGTCTTTATTTGTAGCAGAGTAACAAGAGCTGTTTCTGTGCCATCCTGGAGGCAGCTTTATGCAGAAACCATCAGTGTCTAGTGATATATGACTGGACTTGGCAACATTCTGTCACGACTGTCTAGTGGAGTCTCCCCCCCCCCAACATCAGAATCTTCATCTGTGCAGAGTTCTAGATAAAATATTATAAAGGACCATCTAGAAACATCAAAAGATATTTTTATGAAAATTATGGTACATTACTGAATATAAACCAAATAAAAACTGCTGCGTTAGTGGGAGATTTCAAATACAAAAATCTAAACTACTTGACTGTCTCACTTCCTCATTGTAGCAAACAAATATGGTTGCTCTGAAATATCTGCTGCCATGACAACAAGTTTCCTTTTAAATCTGAAAATCATTCATGAGGAAATAGGGCTGACACAATCATGAGTATTGACTGAATTAATGGATGAGAATTTCAGCTCCTTATGTCAAAAATTATGTCTGCGTTCAACATCACTAGATTTACTCTTTTAGTCTGCTTAGTTTATCAATGGAAATCTCCTCACTTATACACAGCAGGGTGCTACACACACACACACACACGCACCATTTAGTTGTGAAGTAATTGCTGTATGAAAGTGCAGTGCATGCGTTCACGCCTTCACCATCTGCATGCAATATATCTCAGCACATGCATGGAAAACTAGTAACCTTCTAACCAGCCCCTAACAGTAAACAGACACAAACACTGTAATGAAACTTTCATTACGGAAATTAAAACACAAATTGCAACTTCAATCCCTAAGTAGATCACGAAAGAGCAGTATACTACATGTGGTGACTTGTAATCTCATTTAGAGGGGTCTCTAACAGTTGCTGACTAAAATTACTACTCGTCTTGTGTGTTCATGAGCATCTACTGAAGCACGTAAGGCTCTATTTGTGAGGTCAATCAAAGGGTTGAAGGGCCCACAGACAACAGCTGTTGTATAAAAAGGTGAAAGCATCTTTTAAGTGATGTTGCCCTTAAATCAATGTATCGCAGAGTCACAGACTAACTTTTGCCACAAGTAGCACTGGTGTTCCTTAAAAGAAATTTAAGAGCACCAGTACAAAATGTATGCACGCCACTTACACTGACATGCAGCACAACACATTTATATTTTTTCCCACCTTAACTGTATTATTGATGAATGCTTTTGATAATAAATAGACAATTTATAGAAATAAATTATAATGTTGTTTATGGATTATCCTGATCATAAATTTGGGACTGTAGTAGCACAGCAGGTGCAAGTGGTGATCTTTTCTTCTAAAAAAATGACTGTTTATTTCTTTGTCCCCAACGGTCCACATGAGAGCGAGAGTCCTTATGAACTGAACACAGGTATTGACATCCCATGCAGAATGACGATAGCCTCGCGTTAGCTCTCCACGTTAATCCCTGTGTCACTTACTATAATTCTTACTCCTTCCTGCTGCATAAAAAAAACAAAAACATATTAGCAAATTGCACTGGTGCGTCTAGTTATAAAATTTGATCGTCTCCACAAAGGGCCACAAAATGCGACTAGATATTATTTTAACATTGATTGCGATAATTTCTTATATAGTTTTTTTCCTTTGTCCTTCATGATCATATCATTTTTATTACCCTTCACCAATCCATTCCCTTCCCCAAGTCTGTGTGCTCTCTGCGTAGCTCCGAGTTTGCTTCCTGTATCATCACACCTTCACCTGCTACAGTGCATCAAATCGAGTTGAATTCTCATCTGTTGTTGCCTCTTCCTTGTATCTCTCTATCTAGCCATACACATTCTCTAAAAACTCATACCACCGCCTCTCCATCCTCCATCATCACCTACAGACAAATAGAGCCACTTCTCTGTCTTTATTCCACCATCCTCCGGCCATGCTCACAGTTGGCTAATGGGACCCTGGAAGTGCCAGGAAGAGCCCGGGGGGCTTAAAGCTGCATACTGTCAACTAGATGATAGTCGCTTGCATTTCGTGGGTTTCACAGGAGTGGATGTATGTCCTGGTCTGGTCAGCAGAGATAGGGCCAGTGCAGCCTGGGAGTGAAGTAATGTCTTTGTAATTTTAAACAACTGAGCCACATGTTGTCTTGTTATGGTGGGGGGGTGTCTTATTGGCTCCATTATTTTGCCCAGCAACCAAGCTGAAGAAATATTTCAAACTAACATTTTGTTTTTCATACAGATTAGACAAATAAAATATAGCATTTCAGTTTCTTAGTCATACTTAATCTAATCAATCTCATGTTGTCAAGCTTCGTATTTAGCTTACAGACAAACGTATCCAGAACATCTTTCTTCTTTCCATCCTTCCCTTTTTCCTTCCTTCTTTTAACATCCAATAATATAGGCCAAAATGCATATTTCCTTCATGTTTCCTAACCAGGCGTGATCCATTCACTGACCAGTGCCAGCTAACTTTCCCTTCCTCTCAGACCTCACTAAAACAGGATATTCCAGCTTTGAAATGACTGTAGATGTGGGTGGGGGAGGAAAAGTCCTCACCCACGTCTGAAAACTGTGATATTCAATAATTCTGAAACAGTTTGTCAGTTGCTGTGAATTTGAAACAAAAAAGGAATATAATATAACCGATTCACACATGTGGTGAGCGGAGAAGGAAAATGGTGGGCAGGCAGGTGGAAATGTGTCACAAAACCTGTTTCAGGACAGAAGGGGGAAACAGGAATTCAACAGTAATTTTGCATAACGACTTTTTTTTTTTTGGTGTGGCTGTGCCGAAGTGGTGTGCAGAGATAATAATGACTCTCTAAACACACATTGTTTTTTTGCCTGGAGTGATGTGTTTTATGATCTTTTGTTACTCGTGGAGCTAGCTGTGTTAAGTGGCTCTGTGATGAAGGACGACATTCCCAAAGGTTGTTGTTGCACAGTATTTGCGTAGGTTGTACCCATAAATGATAGTGACTTGAAAAGAACGTTCAGTATCTACACTCCGTACTGCTGGTGTTACATTAGTAATCATTCTCCTAAGTGGGACAAGTTGGACAAGTTGAGTTTTGTCTTTTAGATCCACACAAATGAAAAGATGTTTTCAAGTAATATAAAATAAATATACTGCACATGTAGTGTTATTGTTGCTGTGGTTCATGTACAGTGAATGCTGCCTACAGTTTGGCTGCAACATCCTCTAAACATAAACGGCTAACTGAGACACGCACAAGCACATTTTAAATAACTGTTACCAAAACACACGCTATATAAGCATGTTGAGTACAATTGCTTCCTCATAATAAATATGCATGATTGTAAGCTGTCAGTCCTCTTCACTGCCTTTCCTGATGCATGCTTCACATGCTACCAGCTGTAAAAAAAACAACAACCTCCACATGGTACCAGAAGTCCTTAAACGTGTGCTTTTTTCAGCACATACAGAGGAACAGTAGTATCTTTTTGGATACTCTTTTTGACCACTGGGAAAATGCACTCTTTTGGTTTAGATCAACTCCTGAAATAAATATCTGCCTTCAAAGCTTCTTACTCCATTGTGTTCAGCTACCTTTCTGTGCTGCTTGCTGGTACCTACTGTAGCGGGCAGTGGGTTAGAGCACTTTCACTTAAAAAAGTTGCTTGTTGTGCCCAAATATAACACTGTAAGAGGAGCGACAGTGTACAAGTGTAGGCTGTAAAACCAAAACAGTGAGTTCAAATACACTACACAAAGTCCTATACAGCTGAGGGGAGCTTAAAAGTGGGGTGATTTCATCACAATGAGTGTCATTTGAGCCATTGTCAATAATAAAAATATGATTACAGTTGCTTTAAAGTGCGTATTTGAAGTTTTAACAATCCATCAGGTCCTCAGTGAGCTAATGAACAGGGAGTCTGAGCACAGGATCCTGTTATCAATAGCAGCACATCTCTGTATTTGAAGAAGTCTATGCCCTCAGGGATGAAAAATAGCCTCCAAAGAGAGTACACAGTTCTTGTGTTATGACAGGAAGGAAAAGAGGAGAGGAGATTTCAAACACACATACATATATACACACATTCATTCTCTGTGGGCCGGTGAAGTGTGCAGCAAAAATCACAGGCTGTCAAGCTGTGTTTACTGTGTTCTTTCTACCTGGAGGACTATTTTCTCTAGGTCCACCCCACCTCTCATCCTCCCTCCTTCACAAATACATCACTTTTCTGCTTTTCCCCTCAAGTACATGTCAACTAAAACTTGTCTTGACTGGTTGATAGTGCTGCAAAAAGCTCCGCCTGTCTCCGGAATATAAACTGTGAATGAATGTCAATCAAAGAGCAATATGCCAGAATAAATATTTTATTTATTTATTCAGAAGGCATAGTCTCATTAGTGGCGTACCTCATTCCCAACTGGACAGTGATCCATGTAATGGAGGTCACAGTAGAGGCCCTCGCAGAGACATACTGTTTTGTGGGGGGATAGCTTTGAATTATTCAAACTTGATGAATCGTGATCTAAAACATGTGTTGGTGTGTGATAGAAACAGAGAGTGTTTCCTTGTGTGTGTGTGAACAGAGAACTATAATGTGTTAACGCTGTACTGTGAGGACAACACTGGACTTTTGACCTCTGAGTTGTGGTATTTACTCAGACTGCAGAGATGATGGGGTGATAAAGAGGTGCTACTCTGTCTCCTTGGAGTGAATCTGTGGACAGTAGGGAGTAAAACAGAATCGTTTCAACCTCCAACAACCTCTAGGGCAAATACAGTCAACAGTCATTTAACTTTCTGCTGACACCAAGTCCCTGTCTTGCGGAATAAAAAGTAATAAAAAGATCACAGCAGCCTGAATTGATGATATAATTCACATTAAATGGAATATAATGTGTGAAATATAATTGCTCAATCAACAGTGCAAAAGTACAAATATAGGAGAACATAAAGCAGAACTGCAACCCTCAGCTGACTTAAGCTGGATCTTTTCCACAAACACACGATTTCTATATTTAACCAGATTCAAGTATCCAGTGAGAGAAGCTCTGCTTCATGTTTAGTTTGGCACATGCATGCCTTTGTCTGCAATGTGTTGTGGGAAGGCAAAGGAGAGAGGTGGAAGAGCAGAAGAGTGGGGTACAGAAGGAGGAAGTTTATGTTTGTGCAGAGGGCGAAACAGAAGCAACATTCCTGCAACTGCTGACTGAGATCCTACTAACTTCAATAATATCCACTTGTAGATACACAGATATGAAGCGAACACCCAATCTAGGCTTGATGTCAGTCGACATGACACCTTTTTGAAATCGTTCCCCCAGAAATACAGATTGCAGGCGTACCCACATTGACAGACCCATTTTAGAAGCAAAGTTGTAGTTGTTATTATTTCCGCATGATTGTTGAGATCTGATCTTGTGAAATGGTTTTCAAGAGCTCCTGCGAATGCATTTCTTAAAATGTGTTTGTGCATTATGTGTCCTCATTCCTCATGTTTTTTCACAGTGCATAATGTGGTTATATTATATCCAGACCCTTGAATTCATTGGAGGCTGAACTGCTTTCAAGTAATTTTCTAAAGCTCTGAAAGCAATGTCTGTTTTTCCTGAATATTCTTTCAGGCCAGAGAATAATAACAACTGCTAAACAAACCAAATGCATGTTAGAGAAACAAGATTTCATTAATGCAATTAACTGTGTGTTCTTGTGCCTTTCATTGCATGCAAAAATAACTATGCTTACTTGCACATATTCAATGTTTTCAGGGTTGACAGGCTGTTTCAGGGTGAACTATGGCGATAATCTTCTATAGTTTGGCAGCTAGTTCTCTGTCGTTATGATTTATAATCTGAGTAGATATCTATGGATTAAGGGGGATTAGCCTGCACCTGTCCCCCTGTGATTGGACTCTTTTGGGTGCACAGAAGCACTGCATCATCTGGCCCAAATCGATGGTTCACAAGGCTGGGGAAAACTAAGATAGACAAGGATATAGACTCCCGAAATGATCAGACAGTCCTGAGGTTAAATAATGACTTGATGTCAAGAGTTTTGGAGGTTTCACTTCATTGCTTTATTCCAATATTAACTCTGGCCGCCTTCTGCCTCATCTCTCAGCTTCCCATTAAATGATCTCAAAACCGTTACATTTTCACTTCTCATCCTATGTAGAGAGGAAATACTTTTACTCTGTGCTGTCTTGTTCATTTCTACTGTTTTATCTAATTTATTCCGCTGCCTCTTGGCCTGAATGTACATGCTGAAAATTAAACGAAATTGATCAAAGAATTAGACTGCCTATTAGTGAAGCATTTGTTTCACTAAAACATGACCTTAATCTCAGTGAAGATGCTAAGGCACAAATTGCAAAATCAGATGAAAGGAATAATCTATTTTAAAAAAAAGACTGACTTTGCTCTAACTATCCCTGTTTCTCTATCTTTTTTATTATTTAAAGTAGATTAACAGTTTAAGACACAAATCATTTAAGCTGACTTGTTCTCAACCATTCTGTGTTTAGGTAAATGTGACCCAGGCATCGGAAAATGAGTGATTAGCATTGTCCGTGTTGTTCTGGACAAGTTTCCAATCTATTGGCCTGAATTCCCAGCACATGCACACACTCGAGACAAAAATCGGACTATATCATAAACAGTTTGGCAGAAACCAAGAATGACACAGTAGCTCAGATCAAATGTTTCTTGGTAATGACCCATTGAGAATATGATTATGTGCAGTAACTGTCAGTGCTAATGCATTATTGAGCTGTTATTGAGTGCTTCAAACACTTCCTTGTAGGCTGCTGGCACTAACTCTTTCGTTATGATATTTCATGGTTTCCCGCAGTTGTTACTTTGCTTCTGTTACTGCCTGCTGTGTTGTGTGCGGTTGGTGCTCTCACTTGAAGAGTCTCAGAGCACTGTACATCTGACAGTTCATGTGTATTAAAAGGATAGAAAAAAAAATGCATAACATCATCCTTTCTCATTTTGCACTTACTTCCTTAAGTGTACTCAGGTCTTGTTATAGCTAAATTGATATACCTACATATAGACCTAATCAAATCTTACAGTTGGACAATATTACTTTTACTGAGTCATTATTTGTTCATTTTTCTGGTTCCTGCTGCCACTAAATTTCCTCTGTTACTTTATTTCAGTCTTTTCTTCCTTTTCCTGTAATTTTCTTTACATTTACATATTTTGTGCAGTTCTTCCTTGTATTTAGATGCTTTAACCATTGTTGATGTTGACCCGTAGAGCTCTTTAAGACACTGTATGTGTGTGTGATATAAGGTCTATACAAGGTCTGACATCTGATATTAGTTTGGAATACCTCGTTTGGGAAATACGCTTTTTTTTTTTTTGAGTAAGATCAATACCAGTCTTGTTTTGGTCTGTTTAGTGTGAAGTTAAAGGTGGCTGCCAGTTATCTCAGCTTATCAGCAGGGAGAAAAGAGTTAGCCTGGCAAGAATAGTTCTGCACATATGTCCTTGCAGAACAAATAACTGCCATATGTACACTTCTACTTTGCCACAGATTGTTTTTATACAGGCACGACATAATATATTTAGAAATGGTTTCCTTTAAGATTAATTTGCTAGAATACAAATAAAAGTCAGTTTATGATAAGGATTAGAAAAGCTAAAATTGTGGTTATGTTAAAAGATGGCTTAGAGGAAAGTGATTAACGTAATCTATACAGCCTGTGAGATAAGTGTGTGTGTGTGTGTGTGTGTATGTGTATGTGTGTGTGTTTACACTTTGGAAACATACTTGGCAGCTAGTGACAAGAAATGTTGCCAGCTTCGAGGTGAAAATACAGGTCACTAGACTGAAATCGATGGCAACGAAAGAAACAACTTTATTTCTGCCCCGGAAAAACCAGGAGGATTGGGTAATACACAAAACTTTGCATAAACACTCCTAAGGGCAGGCTATCTGATACCATGCAAAAGGACATGATGGGAAGTGATGACAGCTCAACTTATTTAGGTACGTATGCTGTCCACAATGAGCTGAAAGACAGAGACGGAAACGTAACTTTCATAACCACTTTTTCAGAGACCTAATTTTTCCACCAGAATATCTCTCTCCAAGGATGCAGAAAAGTTTACTACTGTAGGATGAAGACAACTTTCCAAGTTATGTTACACAAAGGCTCTGCTAGTGTAGATGAGTAAAAAACAAATGATGAATTCTGTTCTCAAAAATGACAGTATTCCAGTCACAGGACAATTCAGAACAAAGAGTATGATTGCATCAAGAGTTTCAAGACACGCCAGAATAACAAGTCAGATCAGACAAAACAACTCTCTCTTTCTCTGCCCATCTCCCTGCTTTTCTCGCTCTCTGAGATAAGCGGTAATTTTGTATGTAAATGTCACCAACCTCCGGCGAAAGAAGAGGAAACAGATCCAGGGTGATGTGAGGGTGAACCACACTGATATAAGATTTTCCATTCACAGATAGTGATGACACAGACATGCGCGCACACACACACACCCTCAACAAAACAATAACGCATGAGTTCATGCAGCTGCCACCTGATCTGTCCCAGTGACAGTGTCCACGTCAAGAGGGGCTACAGTAACTTCCTCAAGATAAACAGTTCAGGGTTGTGCTGTGAGCACACAATTCAGCAATATCGCACATCATTTATCCTCACTCCAGGCTGCTGACTGGAGAAAAGTTTGTTTCCTCACAGGCCTCATTAGTTGTCTGTAAAAATAAGAACATCCATTAAGCTGTCCTGCTTGATTTTCAACATTCAGTGCATTGACATCAACTTCTGCAACCAAGTTGCTGTCAGTTTTCCACAGGAGCCTGATTTTATCAGTGCCATGTAAACAAGAAAAACCTGGGTTCCATGGTTTAGGCAGGAAAAAGAAAACATCTGATTGCCCTGCGGCCATGCATATGTGTGACAGCTCTGCAACAGGCGTTTTACAATAGTGTATGAGCATGACAAAAACTTAAACCCACAATAACAGAGTTTTTTACAACTGTAACTCCTTTAACTACTTCATTTCAATACGTACAAGAATAAAAAGAGTTTTATTACTCTTAAAAGGTTTCTGATAGTTTTTTTGCTACATCTAAGCACATTCCCTCTGTTGCTGTCTGCATGTCACTGTATTAATTTGTGGAGTGTACAAGTTTTTTTTGTGAGGAGAGCTTACATTTAGCTACAAACATCAAGGCAGAGTGTGTTTGTGCAGGTGTCTTTGTACAGAAGCTCAAACATGTGTGTGTATTCTTTTGAGTACTGAATGACACAGAGGAAACTTCAAAGCACCTCTTTCATCAGGTAAAGAAGCAAAGTAAAGACATACAAGCCACGCACCTATGCACTTCATGGAGCACCTTTGTACACCGGCTTTGTCTGTCTCTTACCAAGACAAGAGAAGACAAACAACAAGTTGTAAAAAAATGGAATGTAAATGTAAATGTTCCGTTTCAGAGAAAGTGAACTTGATGTTTCTGCGCATGAACAATTTGTCTCAAGAAAGTTTGCATCATATTCAGCAAGAGAGCAACAGATACACAACAGCCTTCGACTTAATATCTTGGTTGGCAAGTTACAGCAGCTCACTTGGAAGAATAAAAATCAATAGGCTCAGGATTTCAGAACTACTTCTCTCCTGTCAGTTCAAGTAACTTGAGCTAAGCCTTGGGGGCAGACTTATCCATAAAACCTTGCAGTTCAAACACTGCCTCCATCAGTAAGTACAACTGTACTGAGTGGCAGAAAGGCAGAAAATTGAAGAGTGCTCGAGGATACAGACGAACGGATGAAGTAGTAGTTATGCAATGTAGAAACCTAACTAACTGACTTCAAGCATTTCCTGGTTGCTATAAACAAGAATATTCACAGGCAATGTGCCTGAACAGGGTGGAATGCAGCAAGTTAGCAGTGAGCTGTGAGCTGTTAAGTGTTGGTGTGCAATTTGAGAGTAGCATCACCTTGTGAATAGTGACGCCAAACTGTCATCACACTCCGTTTCTCATGAACACATACACATGAGCAAAAACACATTGACAACAGTGAAGTCTCGTCTTGGATTCTAAAAATAATGCCACTATATAAGTACGTTCTCATTTGATTAAACAGAAAGGAATTTAGAAAGGGGAACTACCTCCTCTCAATGTTATGTGGTGCTACTTTTATAAAATGTTCCATATATGTACAAATAGAAGTCTTTATAAATCTCATCATCACATACTGTATATGCACGTGCTAATCTAAGTCAGAAACACAAAATTATTATTGGTCTGTTTGAAAGCAGTATCTGAGTTTTAACAGCTAAAATACAAATATAGAAAAAATGTTACTAGACTATGCATTTTATTTATAATATATAATGAGAATAAAACTGCTGGATGGTAAAAATTTAAATTTAAATTAGCAGCAGCAGTAGTATTTATTACCCCTATTAGCAGACGGTCTGGTGCGGCTGCGGGACCGGCTCCGCTGACGCTGCAGTCGAGACTTGCCCAGGAATCTGTAGTAGTATGAAGGTCTCCCTGATCCCTTTCTACTGATCCCAGCCATGATGTTAGATTCCACTCAAGAGCCCACCAAGCACAAAATGTTTAGGGGCACCGAAAACAAGTTATCTTGAATCTGGTATCAGTGTGGATAAACTCCTGGCAAAGTTCTCACGGAGTGCAACTGTTTATTGCAAACTTCACTTAAAAGTCCCCTTGCAGACACTGACACACATCTACTTAAAGTCCTCAAGCATTGCCAGGATCAAATCAACTCCACAGTGACATTTCCACTAGAGAAAGAGAAGATTAAACAATCAAACATCCACTTCTGCTCAAAACTTGTGTCCTGTCCCAGAAGCTCAGACTTTTGCTGCACCTTTGAAAACTCCTCCTCAAAGTTTCCCACAGCAAGATCCCAGAGGCATGGTGTCCGGAATACTGCATGAGTGTGTATCCTGAATGACAGGAAAGCTGTTGTTGTTCTCAGTGCCAGAGTTAACTAAATGCATTTTAAAGACATTTAAAAAAAAAAAGAAATCAATATGTCTTTTATACCAGTGTTATATACATCAAAAACCCCCTTTGTTTAACTCCTGTGACTACATGTAAGTGTGTGTTACACAGAGACAGAGAGAGAGAGAGAGTAGCCTATGCTATGTGAACAACAGAAGAAAAGTTTGAGCTGCACAGAAAACATGCAGAGAAAAAGGGCAACAGTGGAATGGAGTTACAAGACAAATGTCAGAAATCAGAATGTTTTCTTCCCTACATCAAAACTACTCTGTTACAAACTCAAAGATAAGACAGCATCTGGTGCAATGAACAAGTCTGATTTATAAAAATGTCAGCACGGCCCCACTGCCAGTCACTCCTGATCCAGTTAGTCTCAGTCGTGTTCCAGGTTTTACAGCCTAACCACTTTAATTCCCTCCCTAAGCAAGAAAGGCATGGCAGAGAGTGACAACCTATCACAAACAGATGTACATAGGCTGTTAAGGGAGCCAATGAGAATGTGCTCTGAATGCCAGGGTCAGGCAGATGGGCCACAGTCCACAAGCAGACACAATTTAACACATGCACAATTGCAGGGGTCAGCATCACAATGTAATTTTGACCTTACAAAAATTCAAGATTCAAGATTCAAAACACTTTATTAATCCCAGAGGGAAATTATTTTGGCATGTTACAGCAGCTCTCC
>JAUMHL010000004.1:5190230-5205396 GCA_032362345.1 Sandelia bainsii
GACTGTTAGTATATATATATATATATATATATATATATATATATATAGCAACACAGGAAGTTAGAAAATAGACAGGGATAATCACATGATTTCACAACAAATATGTCATTGTGGTTCACTGTCTGGAGTGCCCTAGTTGATGTCAAGAAGTCTACAAATACAGTACAGAATTAATAATATTCCCTAAATAAAAAAAACATGTATACGGAGATTAAATATTTGTATAAACACACTGCAAGAATTTGCACAGTGGTGGACCATTGGTAAGAGACGAATCCTAATTTGGCTGTATAATCATGACAAAGATGGAAGATTATTAACATGCAATAACAAAACAGCTATGATTTGAATACAGCTCGCATGCTACTGATGGGCTTTTGACCCTGCATATATTTAGCCAGTCAACATCTTCTGTTTGAGTTTCACACAAAAATTATAAGCTGCAGTTACCATGTGACAAATTATATACAAATATATGACAGGTATATTACCATATGAAGAATGTCTGGGACAAACCTGCAGCACGTTGATATAATCTGCCATTCATTCCCTCCTGTCACATAACCTAACAAGCTGAGATGTTCAAAACTAGTCTTGACATAGTCTGCGAAGATGTGAAATGGGAAGAAAAAGAATATAATATTCTGACATCAATGTAGAGAATTATAAGAGGATTTAGTTAGAGTTGGAAACAAGAGACACATGAGGATTAAAGGGTATTGCCAGATGAATACACGCACCAACACACACTGTTTAATTAATTCTACTATAAGATTAAGAGTATAAAAACGTTCTATCCCACTCTTCCCTGCAAATTTCCGTCTGTTCTCATTTCTTCTGCCCATATATTTGTGAGAACATATAAGAGACAAAAAGCGAAGTTATTAACCCTGCTTGGCCTAAACAGCATGTTTCCACATTGAGTCCTTTACTTCACTCTAGTATTGCAAAATGACTAAACCTTAACTACTTTGTTGATCCGTGTGGGGAAAATCAAGACACGCTAATGAAGTTGTAGCTGGCATTTTTTCAGTATTCAGAGTGTTGTCCAAGGACACACAAAGTGAACAGAAGGGGCTGGGGGTCAAACCGCCAGTCCTGCAATTAGTGGATAACCTGAGCTACCTCCTTAGCCACAGCCCAAGATCATTCACGTCACAGTGAACTTGCCATTTCTGTCCCTCAAAGCTCTGAGAATTATTCTCTAACTTCAATGTTTTTCAATCAAAGCTATATTTAATGTTACATTTTGACATTAATTGTAAAACTCTATATTATAATCTATTGATGAACTGTAACAGTGAAGTTTCACAGCCAGGTGGCATCCAACCAGGAAGCAGGTGAAAACAAAACAAAATTTTCTGTGAACTCAAATTTTGACTAATGTACTCCTGCTGCTATAGTGACTGCTGCCATCCATCCATGCCGTCTTTTCTTCCTGCTCTTTTTCAAGCCTCTCACACTCTTGGCTCCAGAGTAAAGGCCAAATTGCAGAATGTCCTGTTCCAAGCAGAACTCATTATACAAGACTAGAGAGAGAAAGAGAACAGAGGAGTCTGTGTGACCCTGCTGGCCAGAGACAAACAGATACGCAAGACAGAGGAGGAGGAGGAGATGGAGTGAACAGTTTTTTTTATCACGATAAAAGGAATAAAGAGCACAAATGAGGAGTCACTAAAGGAGAAAGAGATGAGCGAGGTCTTACGAATGAAGCCAGCACCTGAGATGAGCACAGAAAGAACCTTTGGCAAACAAGTTTTCAAGTGTAATATGAAATGTGCTGCAGAGGCCCAGACAAGCATTCATATTCATGCAGTATTAGCAGCTACTGTACAGTGCTGTGAAAAGTATTTGTCCCCATGGTGTAGCCTGGCCAAAGTGGCTAATATAGTAAAAATACATGGAATTTATTTACAGCTGTGCCACCATAATACATATTTACAAAAGAAATTACATTTTAAACTACCAAAAAGTTAACTCAACTTCACCGAAGCAAACTCAACTCATAATAACTGAAATTAACAGCACGTGCACACAGCTGCACTTAAACATTCTCCTGCTACTCTAAAAGCACTGCTAAAATAAAATCATAGCTGAATCAATAAACATTAAACTTAAACAATACTTGTGTGTGTTTTACTTTAACTAGAAAATATTGATGCAATATTGCAACCTAATACTTAACACAAACAAACCTGGGATAGTATGTGTTTGCAAAGTTACAAATTATAACTGGAACGTGAGCTAAACATTTAAATTTAAATTTGAACACTTCGTTACAGTAAAACACAGAAATAAAACTTGTATTCTGTCTCAACTTACATACAGTACAAACATACAGTAACTGTACTGAACCAATTAACTTCCATTCTGTGATAAATACAATATATTTTGTGGAAAATGTTCAATGTTCAGGCTGTCATCAATTGCTGACCTTACAAATTACTCGGTCACTCTCTCTATCACACTCTTACTTTATTCTGTATCAAAATAAAGTTTTTTTTAGTGTCACTAGTTGTGATTACAGATTTACATTGTAATGAAAAGCAAAAGGATGAGAACATGCTTCACACAGAACATGTGCGTGAATTAGCATAAACTTCTCATTGCACAACTAAAGTGAACTAAGGAGAACAACAAAATTCTAACAGATTTAATGCTCTATGGTGCTGGTGAATTTTGTTATAAAATCACTCTACTTCACAACTTCCCTAGGCTGCTAACACCTCTAATTTGAGTGTCATTTGCTAACTCATGGCTGCTATTGTCATTTCTAACCATACTTACTTGCAGGTTTGTTTCATTATTTGAGAAATTGTGTCATCTTATATATTCTGTCTTTTCTTTAATTGAAAGACATTATTTAGACTGAGTGATGTTTAATATGAACGAGGTAGGGCCAAATAAGTTGATACTTCTGCCTACTCCTTATAAGAATGGAATTGTGTTATGTAGACATGGTGAATGTGAATATGTTTGAAATAAACTTAAACTAAGGTTGGCTCAGTGGATTTAAGCTTAGCCAGTGGTCTCTCCTGTGGCTGTGTAGCTCTTATCTCCCTTCTCCAGTGGTGGCCTTTAGATCTTTAAGATCCCCATAGAGCCACAAGACAGTGAAGTGAAGTGAAGCTCATATCGGACAGACAGGCCTGTGAGTTTGAGGTCTGCCAACATCATTTCTGTTTCTTACCAGCTCATACTAGACAACACTCAGCAACACCAACAACATCTAGCTTGAAAATTGGGAACCAATGCTTGTAGTCTCAAGTGTTCAAAGCATTTAACTGAATTTCCCCATTCCCAAATTCAATTATTCTTTCACTGCAAAACAAAGTTCACATACTATACTTGGACAGTAATGGTACGTAGAAACAGAGATGTAACAAAGCTTGGAAACCCACACATACTGATTAGAATTTACTCTTTGACTCTCATCACCCTCTGGAACACAAAGAACTCTACACCACTGGGCAGAGAGTGTTCCTACTAGGACAGAGGGAAAGGAGAAAGAACACAAACATATCAAGGAGACACTCAAAATATGTGGGTATTCAAACTGGGCTTTCGTTAAATACAGGAGAAGACCAAATAAGAGCACTTTTTATCACATACTTTTACTCAGTCTTTCCCATATGGATTAACACTGAGTGACAGAGTACACATACACAATGTCAGGATTACAGTGTGAAAAGCCCACATTCAGTTGTTGACATTTAAGCAAATGCTTACAGAGGGAAATGTGTGCCAATCAATGCTCTGTAGATGAGAAAAATAAGTACCCGGCTTGCAAACACACAGGAACCAGCAAAAAACAACATAGACGAGAAAGGTCCATACACTGCTGTACACACTGTAGCTGCACACAAACCCACATCTGCATATTTGTCTCTAAGACAGATAGAATGGGAGTTCATTGATCCCACTGGGGCGCATGAGCCTATGCACAAACACACGCAATACTGTGCAAGCTCTCACTGTCCATCCTGTTTTCACTGTCCATCTCCTTTTAGTAATCCTTTACTTGTTTAATCTACAGGACAACTCCCCTTTAAATCCCAGGTCAAACCACGTGCTATGGGAGAGTAATGGAAGAATAAAAGCTAAAATGAATGTTAGACTGTTTTAGAACTAACCTACCATTATGCCAATTCACATAAACAGTCTGTTTTTACAATAATGAGTGCAGTTTTTAGCTACAAAATAAAACTCATTATGGTGAATTGTACTGTAAGTTCAACTGTCTTTTGAACAGAATGTACAGTAAACTTGCTCCCAAGGTTAGCTCTGGACTTCTTGTGTTAGTGGTATTATTTTCTTGATAACCTATCCCGCTTAATGGTAACTGACAGAGTGAATTATGAGTTCATACAAGGTGTTGAAATATTGTGACAGTAATAAATCCT
This sequence comes from Sandelia bainsii, assembly GCA_032362345.1. Classification (NCBI taxonomy): domain Eukaryota; kingdom Metazoa; phylum Chordata; class Actinopteri; order Anabantiformes; family Anabantidae; genus Sandelia; species Sandelia bainsii. The sequence goes on from JAUMHL010000004.1 coordinate 5,194,634, forward strand.
AATTCTTTCCTTTAAGGCATCTGAGGTAGTATTTGCTGTGACAGGACAAGCTGTATATATGCAGAAACTGAAATAGGGGACACAGAGCCAGGAAGCCAGTTTTATAGGTGAGGAAACGTGTCATTACAGAGGTGGGACTGTAGTGCTTCATTTATCCTCCTCTTAGTTCATTTCTAAGCTTTCTATTGCTTCTCTGTATAACACCCCCTCTCTTTGTAATGTAAGGAAGAATCACCACTTCTCATTCTTTCTTTTAATTGCTCACTTTCTTTTCTTTGCTCACTCCACTTCCCATTCAGACATATATAACATCAAACTCAAAGCAAATGTGGGACAAAACTAACCACATCTACGCTGTTACAGTATGCTGATGCGACATTAAAGGAATTACTGAAGTGCATATCACATTTAAATAAAGATAATATTTGATCCTGTTTCCCCATTTTACTCAGTAATATGTCATGTACTTTATGTTGGTATTTATGGAATTCATTTGCAGCCCACATGAGGGTCGCCACCTCCCATTCAGCCACAGAGACTCCATTGTCATATGAACAATAGGCATAACTTGTTAAATGGCCATGTGAAATCTAAGTGGCCCACACTAAGGAGGGGGATTTGGCAGCAATACAGGCAATACTGAGACAGACAGACTTTATCCAGCTCTATCCATCAACCAATGACCTTTGATATGTGCAAATGTGCTGATTGTTTGAACTGAAGCTTCACTTGCATGTACAGTATGGCATACAAGCACCCACTTCCACTTCTCTTCAATGTAGTGGCGACAGTAAGTCAATCTACTTCTTGAATCCAAAAATGAAGAAACTATGTAGAGCTTACAGAGGTGCTTCTTGAACAAATAATGCAGTTAATGTTACTAAAAAGTACGTTCTTTGGTTGCTATTAGTACTAATGTGACCACAGCACAACGTAGGAAGAGGACACCAAAGGATGCTCTGCCAAAAGTATTTATGCTTTTCTCCAAAACTCCTGAGAAAAATGAAGACGAGGAAGAGAAAAGAGGTAGAGAAGTATTAAGAGAAGGTAGATGTGAAAGGGGCAAAAGTATAGGTGAGCCAGGTTTACAGGTCAAATGGATAAAACGCAAGCTACAGTTGAACCAGTGGAAAGAGAAAACATAGAACATTTGGCTGGGACCCTGTTCAAAGCAGTTCAAGTTGCACTTTGCACCAATCTGAGAGTTTATTATAGTTTATTTGATTTATTTCATTAAGGGAATATTACCTTTTTATTTATATTTTCCTTAACAATTGACCCCTATTTGTGTACAATAAATACATCTTATTAATACTATCTTTGTTGTACTTGACCTTTACATTACAAACTAAAGAACCTGTTTAGTGTAAGAAATAAATAACCAAACATTTTTTGAGCATGTACACAAAACCTCCATCATCCTCTTGCTACCGTGCCTGAAAATTATTCTAAAGGAAACACTGAAGAGCACTTATGGGCATTGATTTCACCTGTATTATATAACACTTGTTATTTATATATAGTATATAGAGAAAGTCTGCAGTCAATTAGCACTAGATTCACACACTAATAAAGACAACAAAATTGTTTTGGCAAGAGAACCGATTATATTCCCTGAACTGCAGGAAGGATTTACTGAGTACAAGCAAGACGTGTTGACTTGATATCACTCTTGGCTATCGACAATTAATGACCTCCTTGCACCACACAAGTTGTTCTCTCTCTAATTTTAGGTGCTTGTTTTGTATCAGTCTGAAAGACCAGTTCAGGAAACTGCAGTGCTCCACTTCATTTGTCAAATAAATAGCAACAGCTATACAGCTTCTAAGAAGAACAAGTGAACTGGAAAGACAGAGGAATCCAGTTTGGGAAAATTAAAAAACTTATATCAAACTCAAAAGCTTTGAGGTGAGCGGCACCTTTTTCTGGAAACAAAGTTGGCAAGAAGCCTTCTGATTTGAGTTGCTTTCAGCACAGCACACCACGGGTAAGACGGGTAGATGTGCTCAAACATGTAGAAAAGATGAACATCAAAACAGGCGTTTAAAATCAACTCTATTTGCTACCGAGTCTGACCTGTAAGTGTAGTCACCTCTCTGACAAGAAACACATTATCTAGCGTGGGAATCCACATCAAAGCTATAAACTGCAATCTCTCAGAGTCTCTGTCTCTCTCCAACACACATGCACAGACACATTGTGGGTGTTTTTGTGTTCATGTCTGTGTCCTTCCGCAGATGAAATGGTACTCGTCAGTACGGGCAAAGGGAGGAAACAGGCAGATTTAGAGCTCTGTATTTTACCAGCTTCTTTCACTTCACTAAGGGGCTATATATTTACCTCAAAGTAGTACAGCCTGAATGACAAAAGGTGCCAGTGTGCAAGTGCATATACAGTATGTGGTGTGTCTGTATGTGTGTAGTTATTCAGAGAGATCGAGGGCAGGACACAGGAGGATTACAACTATCTGGGACAGTGCAGTTTCAACCAGTTGGTTCTATAAAGACACTAACAAGCAATTCAACAGCAGCTATAGTGTTGCACTTCAAATAAGATTATAAACTCTGCTAATCTCCCTTTAAACTCTGTTTACAAGTATATTTGCATGTATATACCATTAAAGAATTATCGTTGAAATAGTTTTGGGCAGTTTTGTTGGAATGTGTGCGTGTGTGTGCGTGTGTGTGCGTGTGTGCGTGTGAAAGAGAGAGAGACTAGTCAAAATGGGAGGTGGGGAGTTATGTGACAGGAAGTGAGGTACATTGGAGGGTGAGGGGAACCTTTGGGAGGGGAGTTCATTTTCCTCACTTTCCTGTTTTCTGTTCTGTCTCAGCACTTTAGGTCACCTTCTCACATCATCAATATGGTTTCTCACTCCCACGGTATGTGCGCTAATGCATGTGATAAACTGAGAGAAGACTGTAAGATAAACTGAGAAAGACAACTGATAAACACAGAATGTGAATATTTTCCCTTTATAAGTACAGTAATCCATAACAAAAGTTGTGTTCCCAAAGTGTCATGAATGCCCTCTCTCATGAGGAAATACAGTACATTACAGTAAAATACAACTATGTCCAGGAAATAACTTCTGAAAATGAACATGCCTGTATGTGTTCAGTAAGCATAATAAGTCTCTCTCAGGAAGCAGCATGTGTCTTTTTGTTGATTTGAATAACGACTCTGTGGAACATCTACTGATCCCATTGCTGGTTACCATAGAAACAATGAAAGCCTTGTGATGTGTTGCTTATGAGGAACCATTTGTGTGGATTAAATCTAGCTAAAGAGATGACAAAACCAGGCTTAAATGTCACTGTGCAGGTAACCATTTGCATTCAAGTTTGTCTCCTGTCCACCTTTCTCCAAAGTCTGTATTTAAAGCATGCATTGATGTGCGACACTCCATTTGCCTCAATAATGTGTGTGAAAACACTACAGGTCTCAGATCTGTTTAAATGAACCCTCACTGCCCCACCAGCCTTGGATGAATATTTATAAGTTTGATAGATGTTTTGTTGCATCTTTGAGAGCAAAGGTTAACATGGCTTTAATCTCAAATTCAAAGAGCTTTTCATATGTGTTGACAAACACATAAGCAAACAAGTTAAACAGTTAATATATTGTCTGTGCTGAGTTTTCCAGCTATTAACATCCCAAGTTGTCACTTTGAAAACTACATACTCTCAGGAGTGCAGTAGAGGGGTTTGTGCATGCCAGCAGTGTGTGTTCTTTTCTGCACTCCAGTTTCATTTTGTTGTGACAGCCAGGGGCCTGGTTCAGTGATGGGCTTTTGTCTCCACAGATTTTACTGGTTACCAGTCAGTTAGGAACTCTCTGATGAAGGAATGTTTATCTATAGATCAATGTGAAGGCAGATTTGAAGAGAGGGCGTACAAAAATATAAGAGGAAAATACTCAGCAGCAAAAATTCCTAATTTGCATCACCATGGTAAATTTTCTTTCAGAATATTGCAGATTTGCTACTAAATATAAACAGCTTTAGTTTGGGTTTTTTGTTACTTTGCTGTCATTCCCTTTAGTAATATCAATATATTGTAAACATCGAGCCACTTTACTAACCCACTTCCTGGTTTAATTTCTTACTTTTTAATTGTTTGGGAAGTGTCAATGCTAATTATCACAGTTTTGCAAGTGGAATATTTGCCAACAGTCCGTTGCCAACATTGTCTGATTCTCCTCTTCATTAACTGTTGTACATTTTCAGTTGCAGACAGATCTGGACTGCAGGCAGGCCAGTCAACTACATGCTCTCTGTCTTTTGCACCTTTTGCTGATAACACTTTGAATGGCCTTTTTGTCTCTGGCAGAGAACCCAGCTGAAACATGGACTTTTATCATATTTTCTAAAAGCTTTTCTTTAAATTGGGTTTGTAGTTGCAAACACATAATATGTTCCTGAGAAACTAAATATTAAAACATTTTCAAGTGAACTCACTTTCTGTTTAACCTCCAAATAAAATGATTACGTAATTCGATCAACACTATCTGCCTAATCATCAGAAGTCATCCTAAGTGTGAACTACTAAACCGTTTAACTATACACTAAACCACTGTTCAAAAACCACAGCCAAAACACCTGGAATATCTGTTCTGTTATCTCTTGTATCACTGAAAACTCAAAGGGTGGTCTAGCTTTAGACTTTATCGTAGTACACATAGAATATGTCACCTTTACACTTACAATACAACACAAATAAACATAGGCAAATAAATTCACACAATCTCAGAAGACACCAATTCCCAGAAAGATGTCTCAATAATGCTGGTAATAGACATGCACAGTAATAGCCAGTTACTCTGACTGAAGTCCATTTTATGTGAAAAAGGTTATGAGCCATTGTTTTCTTTTAATTAATTTGCACATATAAATTTACATTTTCCACACTATCACATCATCGCTAGTTTGTTGGCAGCATTTTGTTTTTATCAAGTTCACCACAAGCTGTTCAGTGTGTCAACTTCCTATTTTCTACCTATTTCAACAAACAGAGACACTGGACAACCATAAAAATAGGATTTGAATGATTAGTCTATTTGTGCATTTGAATAAGACTGTTTAAGCTAAGAAGCAGGACAGCAGGCAGCAGTAATCATTTAATAGACACTAAATAGAAATACAAAACAAAGGTTCCTTTATGTGCAGTCGGGTCATTAAATGTCAACAACAAACTACAATGAACTAACAGACAATGTTCTCTGGTTTCAGATACTGATTTTATTGACTTTCCTAGTCAGAGGATACCACATATAGCGCATCTGAAAGCACATCTGCATGTGGCATGGTGGCACGCAGCATACATGCTTACTGCAGCATGCCTGATGAAATTCTAAGCCTACATGTGTCAGTGGAGGCTGTGTATATCAAAAAGTTCAGACAGAGTTAAAGTGAGACATCTGTTGAAAGGGGACATAGAATTCAATTATGAACAATTACATATGGGCCCCAGCTGGATTAATTATAATAATAAAAAATAAGACGTCTCTGACACAGTAATCCTCACTATGCTATTAGCTTGTTATGAGAAGTGGAGAGGAGCAAAAATGTGCTCATAATACTGTGTGTTTACAACACTCAAGTTGAGCTATACACTGAGATACAGAGTGCAAGGATGGAACCAGGACCTGCGTGAAGTAATTCAGTAAATTTCCACAAAGATGATGAAGTAAGAACTCTATGTTTACTGTTCGTCTCTACATGTGAATGCATGTTCTCTCACCAGTGAGCAGTGGGGATTATTTGTTAAGGAGTGTTTGAAGACAACAAAACAAAGAATTCAGAGCCGTGAAAGCCTAAACTTTTGGCTCTGAATTCAGATGTTAAGCACTTGCTATAATAATAAATAATTTGACATAGTCATCACTAGCCGTCCACAGGACAGAGAACAATCACATGGCCAATTGATTTTCACCTAAATGTGCAATAAGTGCCAGTGCAAAGAATACAGCTGCACCTATACTGAAGCATGAAATCTGAAAGAAAGTGAGACACACATTAAATAGATAATCTATCTCACACATGATCACAGAACATAAAGTGTAGATACATTAACTATATGGTTTGCCAATAAAGACCTTCTGCTGCACATGCACAGTGAAACCACATCCGTATATTGCTTTCAAACACACTATATATCAAAATATCTTCTGTTGTCTGTGATTTATGACTAACTAATTACATAGCTCTTTCTTTACAGAGGGGTCAGGAGGGGGAAAGGAAAGGAAAGCTGGAAAGAGAGTGGAGGAAATGTGGGCAGGTCCACACTACTAAACGTCTTTTCCACAGTAAGGTTGTTTGACAGCAACTTGGATAGAGTGAACAACTTTGATATTATAAAAACAGAACTTTGCCACCACCATGAACACATACATGTACACATTACAGAATTGCAAAACTTTGATTGCACAATCATCAAAAAATACGTAAGCGAGTACAATCAAGACAAGAGATCACCTTAAATTATTTCTCAATTGTACTGTTCAGTTTTTCTGAAAGTTTCACAGTAGCTCTGTTGGCTGTTTCGCACTAAAACATAGAGGCTTCATTAAAAAGATCACAGCCTGCATTCAACACTACAGAGGTGGATTTATTGTTTATACATATAGGAATAAGTAAAACATTCCCAAGTAACAAACTTGCTGGATCCTATTCATCTAAAAACATTCAGCAAGTGCATTTCAATGGAATATACACCAGGGATTTAGAAGGGCAGAGAGGGAGAGATACTTAAGTGTACTTAAATGTGAGTAATACTGGGACGCTACTGGAACTCCTTCCACTTTCACTGCCTGAGAACTCTCAGTCAGCTTTCACTTTCACTTCAGGTTTGTATTCTATTTAACACAATTTATTTAAACTATTACTTACTGCCATTACACATGCATGGTGATGTGTAGGCACCTTCTGGTGAGATGATTAGTTTAGTGGTTGATTGGCCTAAAACATCAATCAAAAACATTATTTTAGCTAACTGATACATCACCTGATCAGTTATTTACCTAACAAAAAACAAAACCTTTCCTACTTTCATCCTCTAGATGCGACAATTTCCTGCTTTTCTCTAACTAATATCATTGTAAACTGATCATTGGATACGTGTTGACACAAAACCTACCCTCTCTAAACTTTGAGAGAAATTGTGATGGTATTTTTCACTATTTCCTGACATTTTATGGAATAACTAACAAACAACGATTAATTGATTGCTTGCAAAAAATAAACAAACTGACAGATTCAATTATAAGATAATCATTAGTTGCAATCACAAACAAATCCATGTCAATAAATCAACAACTGAGCTGCTCAGCTGTACAACAGCTGTAATCTGCAATTACCACAGAATATGTTACACTAGACCAAAGTTCACCTCCAATTTGTGTGTTTCTCTCACAATCCACACTGATATTTTCTGGCTCACTGATCTTCCCCTTCACTGACTTGGCCACTTTAGGAATACCATTCCATCAGCTAATCCATAATTCCCGCTCAGTGTTCCCAGTAATCCCTCTTCTCCGGCTCTTCTGAGCCTACTTCCTTCCCCACAGCTGCTGGCCAGCCCAGCTTGCTCTAATAATAGGACAACAATGCCCGCCCTACGCCTGGACACACAGCACTGCACTTAAAAAAAAAAGGAAAACAAAAGACACTTTCACTATAACAGATAAATCACTTTACACTAAAGCGATTTACAAAATATTGAAGTAAACTCATTATTGACACAACTCCAGAAGAGCAACTTTCTAAACTGTTAACATCCTGTGCTTCTATGTGTGGGTAGACTTCAGCATGTAAACACATGTTGGTGGAGGAATGATGATGAGGCTGCATACTCAAGTCAGCTACTATCTGTGGTGGAGGAGTCAAAAAGGACACTGTAATCATGCAGGAGCTGATACATGAGGACAAACACACTGCTGAAGTAGTTAAACACTACCTAGTGACACAGTGTTGGAATGAGCACACACAAACACACACACACACAGACAGACACACAGTGGTCAGGGTATGAATAAATGTCACATTTACGTTACGTGTGCTTGTCAACAATGCAGATCCAAGCTGCACACTCAAACACTAAAGGATCAGTCTCTAGTGAGGCCGAGTTTTTTTTCCTCATCTTTTCCCAACTGTAAAAGCAGAGCTCAGAATCACACGTTACAGCTCTTTGTTGTTCATCAACAACCTCTTTCCTTCTCGTTTGTCTCTTCCACAAAACAGAGTGTGTCTTTCAGCCTCTACTTTGCTTCCTTCTCTGACAGATTAGTGTGATAATGCTGCTCCTCTGGCACGTGAAAAGCTTCTCTCCACACCTCCTGCTCTGCTTCAACCCCCCTCCGCCATTCCACCAAGTGAGCAATCCCACAGTAGCTCACAAAATGTGTAACTCTCCCTTTTTCTCTCAGAGGACTACTATCTGGTGAAAGCAGGAAAAAAAGTGGAGTGGAATCCTAGCACTCACCTCAGACAAAGTCCCACTGCTGTAGGGTAAGCAACAAGAACACCATCCTCAATCCACACAGAAGACCAACAGCAACAAGTAGCTCCAGAGATATCGCCTCCCCTCTCTCCTGCTTCCTTGCTCTGTTTCTTCCTCTGCTCTCCACTCATTCAGGCTGCATTAGCTGCAGTGGACTGAGAAAGTATGCATGCGGTGTGTGTCTGTGTGTGTGTGTGTATGGTCCTGTGGACTCCTGCAGGGGTATTGACTCTTAGCAGTTTTCAGGTCCTCCCCCTTCAACCATACACACGCACACAAACAGAGGACAGGAGAGTACCCTCTTTGTGTTTTGTTGCCTTCTCTCACTTCTTTCTCTGTGCGTTCGTAAATTTGTAACTCCCTGCTCTACAATCCCTGCTCTACAGCCACTTTCATGTGAGAAAGTGAATGAGACAGACTGTGCATGTGTGTGTGTGTGTGTGTGTGTGCAAACACGTTCATGCACAGGGAATGCTGTCGCGCCTCAGCACCCGGAGGTGGGAATACGAGGAGAGGAAGGCGGAGTTTACTAGTCAAAGAGCTGAATTCCTACCTCACAAGCAACCAATCAGAGGCCTTGTTGTGGCTGACCAAAAACCGCTGGGCCAGGCTGGGCCCCACTACCACACTCCAGCTTTAAAACATTAGCTGAAGTTTGCTGTACATTTACAGTAGGCTACATTTTACAGCACTGTTGTCAATGCTTATTACAGTATATTTATCTCAAACAATTACATGTCTTTGTAAAAAATAAAAATACTAAGACACTTAAAACACAAATAACGGATCAGAGAGCAGATGACAAAAAGGAACCGATACAGACAAGCAAATTCACCCCTAACAAGTTCTCACACCACTACACATAAAAGGGCCAAGACTACACAGGTAGTAGGAATGTTACAGTAGGAAGTAGCTGTGCTCAGATGTTTCTTTGTCTCTTCCCATGTCCCTCCCTCCTTCCTGTCGAGGAACAGTCCTCTCATGTTTCTGCTGCTGTCCTTGACTGGACATTTGTCCTCAGAAATGACACTTCTTCCTCCAGTGTTATGAAGGGTGGGAACGTTACCACTTTGCCGTTATAGGGTATTGAGTGTAGATTGATGGGTATAAATGGAAGTTTTAGCCAATTAAAATGATGACTACAACAAATTTGTGTGTTTGTGTGTGAAAAGAGAAGAATACTTTGTGAAGCCATTATTCTTTTGTTTAGCTTTTAACAGACCATTTAGTTCTTTAATGAAGTTTGTGCTTAGGGTCAATAGATTTGAATGTGCCGATAGATAATTGTGGAGACAAGATGTTTCCTTTATTGAACTACTTCTGCATCTATTAACAAGTCCAGTTGCCACTGAATAACCTTTTTTTGGGATAACCATGACCTGGATGACTGAGAATCTTCACAGACTTCTGCATCTATAATTAAGCTAATTATGATTAGAAACAGGACATTAAAAAAGCTACCAGGTAGGAATAAGCTGATCACATAGAGCACCTTTTTTCCCTGTGCTCCACATTTAGTGAATCCTGGCTTCCAAAACCAAAATGAAAACAGCCCTGTTCCCACACATATCCAGTTAGTGTGAAATGATACAAATTGCTCTGAGGCAGATGCAGTCTGTGACATCAGTGAGGATGGGACAAATATGTTGATCTATTGCTTTCATATGGTTCTTGTTTTTGAGGCACTCAGCACTACTATAAAACACTCCAGTTAAACCTCTTGTTGCGAGTTTGTCTTTGTTTGTTGTGTACCAAAGCTGGGTAATGAGAGTTACTTAACACATGCTGGCAAGTGATTACTGCCTTATTTAAATACTAATCATTTCCAAATTTTCAAAACAGTTTATGACAAGAAGTGAGGCTTTTTCTCCCAGATATTCCTTGAACAATGCAGCACTCTGTCACTTCACACACCAGTTAAAAGTGCAAAGCACAGATATATTACATGTATTAGTGCTGGGTGGTATACCGGTTCATACCGAAAATCGGTTTTTATTTTTGTTATGATATTGTTATGATAAGCGGGAAACCGTTTAAGGGGGGACCTTTTTCCACTGCTACACCGCTAAACACGCATGTAACGGAGTACCTGCGCGGTGAAAATGGACAGAGAATGTTCTGAAACTGAAGCTGTAGCAGACGAAGTTGAACATGATGACACGCAAGGACTTTTGCTGAAAAAGGAGCCGTGTCTGTTGTCTGGAGATACTTTGGTTTTAAAAGCTCGGACATGGACCAAACAACTATTTACTGCTGACGAGCTAA
>JAUMHL010000004.1:5205496-5226165 GCA_032362345.1 Sandelia bainsii
TAATCATCAAACATTAGTATTGTCTTCCAATAGCACATTATGTTTGCTAATGGAAGTTTATTAAATTAAGAGGATAATTGATCATTATAAAACCATTTTGCAATGATGGTAACACAACTGAAGACATGCATCTTTTCATGGAAAAGATGGTAAAGCTTATGTGTGTCCAAACTTTTGACTGGTAGTGTATATGGGAAAAAAATACTGTTGAATACCGTGAAACCGTCATAATTTTGAAAAATACCGTGATATAGAATTTTGGTCATACCGCCCAGCTCTAACATGTATATCAAGTTCTGTGTATATTAGGTGTTCTGGTTAAAAAAGGACTGAATGGTTGAAGTCTAAAGTGAAGAGGCAGGGACATACACAACAAATCACAACAGAAATCAAATCTTGCCTACAAATTTCCAATTTCTTCTTGAAATCTTGCTGTGGCACCACACATGTAGCTTCCTAATTTCTAGTTTTTATTACTTAAAATCAATTAACTGCTTGGCTTGTGGCGGCCTTGTTAAAACAGTGCTATAGATCAGCCTGAGGTCAAGAAAAACAGGAAAAAAGGGAGTGAGAGTCACAATGAGGAAGACAGAAACCCAAAGGCTGAAGTGACATAGAGAGTGAGGACTTTGGTATGTGAGCTATAGAGTTACACAGGGACAAAAAGCACTGCAGTGTAGTCCACTGCTATAGACAACTCTGACACGCCTCTCCTTTTATCTTCATCTCTGTTTGTCTTATTTTTCTGTGCCAGTAATCCTCACACCTGTCTCTCTGTTTACTTCCCTGAGTCGATTGTGCATGTTTAAGTCAAAGAACTAAAGACTAACACATATGTACAGATTTTTGTGTATGAACATGTGAGCAACAGGCTCTTGCAAGTTAAAGCTACAACAAGAATGGCATTTTCCAAATGAATCTCACTCCAGAAATAGCATGTACGTTATTGTTAAACCCGCAACACTGGAAAAAAATACAGGATTAAAAGAGAAGAAGAAAAGAGAGGGCAGGATACCAGCAGCAAGGAGAAAGTAAAGAACACAGTTTGTCAGTATAATTACAGAGCCAAACTATGAGAGACAAACACAGGAAACAAACAGCCTGTCTGTATCTACAGAATCCTTAACATGTTAATAAGTAATTATGTCATTCTATACTCAGAGTGGTTGGGTGTAGAAAAATAATCCAAAAATCCTAAGTGAGGCACATTTTCATACATAAACAAAATGACACTGTGCTCCTTAGAGAGCTGAGTCAGAGAAAAATTTACACATAAAACAGTCAAACTACATCACTTCAAATGAGTGGATCTAGCTTATGATTTGACTCATTTCCATTTGCTGGTACAAGCAGATAAAAAAGAGCATGTATTTCGGCTGTATAGGAAGAGCTGGACATGGGACAGTTAAGAATGCCAGCATCTGTCAAAGACAAAGACACCTATGTGCAACACGTGGGGTCAGGCTGCTGCCATGCCTACTATAATAGCAAGTGTTTTTGGTGAAAGGATTCCAAAGGAAATTCAACCAATAAAAGGCAAGAACTGGGTCGTCTTGGCAGCCTAACATGCATACTATGTAACTGCCAAGGTTTCACTGGACTATTGACCGTTAAATGTCAGGAGGGCTTATAATTTTGGCCTTGTCATTTTTCAGTTTTCTTGTTAAAATTCAGCAAAACAATAAAATATACTGATCAAACTTTGTGGAGATTTTGTCTTTGTTCTTTTGGAAGCAATACAAGTATGAACAGTTTTTGTTAGTCATTTCCATGGAAATATTAAGGGTTTTGTGTGATTTCATCGACTGTAGCATTCACACCTCTCTCCATATGTGTTATGTCCCCTAAACCTGTTGAGTAACATACTGACCTCTAAGTGCCTTGGAGCATTGTGTCAGTTTTGGTGGAGCACTGAAGTTCTCACTCTCGGTCTGCTGATGCAAATGCTGTTTCCTGCAGTACTGCATCTCCCTCCACCACCAAAACAAATCCTCCATATGAGCTATACTGGACTTTACCTAAATCTGATCATGTAAGATTCTGCAGAGCATTTTCTGCCAAACTTTATAACTTTTTCCTATAAATGGTCAATAAAATAAATAAAAATAAAATAGGGATAGATGGTAACAACTATTAAGCTATTAAGATTTTGCCACAATTTTGTCTTGAAATACTAGCACATGAACTGACATTAGGTGGTTAGGTACACAGTCATGTCACATGCTGTTTACACGAACAGCATGTGACATGATGTAGAAAATGACATTTTAGCTTTAGTTAAGTGTAATTTGATTGTGATGGTGAAAACAAGGCAGACAGAATAGGGAAAAACTTCAAATCAAACATCTAAAGTTTTATGTTGCCGCTTTTCCAAAGTTCTAATTTCAGGTTATTACATTTTCCCAGCAGCGTTGGTACTGAAATAAATACCCTGGTGGATCATCATATCTCTCACTGGGTAAACCGCAAGAGGAAAGATAAACAAAGCACTAATTAAGATCAGTTTACTGTATGTTGTGATTCCAGCACCCTATGTAGACTGTCAGAAAAAGATTCGGATCTCTCTTTCTTCACCTCATTCCCTCACCACTCTCATCCTCTCTGGCAACACATTTACATTAGATTTACACAGACGTGAATATCACCTCCCCAGCATAAATTTGTTGTGAGCATGTAACAAGCTCATGTCTCTGTTTGGCTCAGTTTCTGCCCCTTGCAGCCATTTAAACTCAGAAACACATCACACACTAACACAAATAATGCACACACAGTAGCGTGCACACACAAAACCACAACATGTTGAACATCTACATAACACGCAGCAAAACTTACATCTGTACACGCATCCCAATTTTCCTTGACCCTCTATTGTCTCAAATACTCTCTTTTCCTGTCCCTCCCTCCTCCCTTCCTCAACAGTTCTCTATTGATTGACAAGCTCCCATCAGGGAGGCTTTCTGACAAATGGGGCCAAATGGAGTCATGCCACTGTTGCTACTGGCACAAGTCAGCTCTCTGAGGTTATTGCTTAGCTCTGCTCTTACAGTGTTATTTATATCCACCACCACCAGAGTAGTTTAATGAACTTTTCATGTGTCATCTCCTGTGTGGAACTTATAGCTGTGGATCTTTTGGTTAGCAACCTGCAATGTTTGTTTATTGTAACCTACATGTGTGCAGTAATGCAGGTCTAAAGTGGAGCGTACTAACAATACAATTACAGAAAAACGGGATCTATTGTATTTCTGAGTTCTCTATGACTTTAAGATTTTGTAGTTTCACAATAAAACCATACCAGGAATAGCATCAGGAATAGCTTTTTTGACCAGAGGAACCTTTTCAGGACACTGTGGATCTGGAAAAGCTATCTCTAGATTGGTGTTTTGTCAAGCAAAAGATATGACACAGTATTGGAATGAGAGGCACCCCAAAATGCCCCCAAATGCAATGAGGATGCATCAAGACATGAAATCCAAATATGGTACATAGTGTAGCATTAACAGGAATGCATGTTTAACCACCTGGTCAAGTCTGCAGAAAATATAAAAATAAATATATGTAGCTCAACAAATCTACCAAACATACACTATTCCTTAGGTGTCCTCATCTTCTGTCCTTCTGCATATTTCTGACTCTTATCCAAGTTTCTCTCTCATTTTGAGATCGCCACAGCAATCCATTTGTTTTTGTGGCTTCATAGCTGAGCAACTTTTTTTTGTCTTCAGAAACATTCAATTTTCCCCGCAGATAAAATAAAATATAAGCATGGAAGCTTAAGCGGCGAGATGCATTTCAGAAAGAATTTTAAAGCTAAGTGTGAAATGCAATCAGTCTCAAGTGAATGTCGACGCAATCTGAATGCAAGATATGGGGCCTTAAAAGTTTTCTCTAATAACCTTGTAGCTCAGTACTGATGAGGTAGAAAACCAGTTTATACATATATATGATGGAAAGTTAATGTTTGGTTTTCATTTTAAAATAACATCTAACCCACAAATCAAAAGTCACAGTTACTATAGTTAAGGAAAACATATGCCACAACACATAACTAGTGGTTGCAGTGGCCTTGACAACTGGAGGAGTCTGACAAGCGGTCTGGCTTTTTATTTTAAATGCTTATGATAACACTAGTTGTAAACTTAGTGACCTTAAAGCTGCACTACACAGACTAGCTGTCCTAAATGACAGCATGAGGTAGTCTACTTAAATTCTGCAGGTAATACATAAGAAATGTGACATATTTATATAAACGCAATCAAACAGTCTCACTTATATGCTTTGTTCATTCTGACTGTTGGCTAGAAAGGTGTTGAAAACACTGAACCCGTGACAACAGAATAATAGGCCTAAAAGTTCTGTTCGTTTTCTGTAACACAATGATGGCAGATTTCCCCACATTGCAGCTACTCTTTGTTTTTCATCTGATAATACAAATTAATGTGTATTTCTAACCTTGGCCAAACATTTGTCTTGTTACTTGCAGACAGATGAACTTTCTCTAGTTGTAAAATGTATGTATGCTTAAGTATTGGTGTTTATTTAAACAAGCTATAATCAATATTCATAATAACAAATCAAAAGACTATGTGGAAATAATATGTTAGTGTGAAGGTGGCTACAAGCGTTGGCCAAGTGTTGGAGGAAAACACCAGAAAGGCTGGAGTATTCTTCACCTGGTGTAAATGTACCAGTTAAACAAAGCAGGTCTGACTTTTTTTGTTCTTTTGGTGAGAGTGTGATTTTTTGTTGTTGTTGCAAAAATAACAAAATTAGGAACAACAATACTCAACTAGTCAAAAGAAAAAAAACCAAACTCATTTCTAAAGAACATTAAAACCTACTCAAGGCCAATTGCCACTGGGTAACTAGCAGCACTAGCAGCAGCTTTACATCCGAGCTACCACAACCCACAACTATTGAGGACTTTCTACTCCTGACTTCCATGCCTGAGGCGTCTCCTACAAAGACAATTAGTTCACAATCAATTAGTCCTTCTGTTACTGTATTTTAAAACAATATAAACAGTTACTATGCACTGTCATAAAAGTGTCCACAATTTATGTTATTTAGAGTGCTTAAAAGACCCAGTAAAACCACTGAAACCTCCCTCTGTCAAATATGTGGCTATTTCTTCAACATGTAAATGATGGCCACATCTACCTGTTGAACATTCAGTAGTGGAACCATTTTGCAGCTAAAGTGTTGAGATTTCCTTCAGAAGTTAGTATATACCAAGAACACAGCTAAAAGAAAGCAAACACTGCACTAAATTCATCATTTGACACCAAATCAGAATGTTCCTCTCTTACTGCTAGAATAACAAATATTTTTAATCACACCAACGTCAGTACTGAGTCAAATGACGACGATTTTAATATGAAAAGTTTCACTGCTAGTGATCAACTCATAGAGGGGGGAAATATACAGTAAAACTCAACTAACTCTGCAACTACGTATATGAGCTTTTTACTCTTATAGCTAATGGTCCCTGAAATGCATAATTACTACTTTAAATAACTGAGGCATGTCAGAATGATTCACTTTAAAATCTAGAGTAGATTTCACAAAATAAACGAACACAAAAATGCACAAACACACAGGCCTACGCACACAAATGTTAACAGCTGGAAACAGGATGGACTAAACTCTCTCTAAACCCTTTAGACAACACTCCTCTGCTAAGGCTGGCATAGTGTGAAGAAAAGTCTCTTAAACACGAGAATGAACTTGACCATGAGGCCTGATGCAAGATATCATTTCCTCTCTTAAAACTAAAATAAAACTTATAAGCTGACAGCCCAGTTCTTAAATTTACATATCATGAACCACCAGCTGCAAATTCTGACTAGATTTTAGCACATGACAACACAACTAAGAATAAATCTTCTATTAAAACATTCTTCAAGACAAAGCCCTGCAAGTGCTTTCACCCACAAGACCACAGTTTCATCTGGATAAAATCTGGGAATTTTAGAAGTGTAGTCCAAAACTCTGATTCACTTCAAAGCAGAAAACGAGAGAAAAGCCCCTTGTTTTCACATATATGCTTTATAGTGAGTAAAGAAGAAATCTCCAGTTTAATCCTCCCCCATCTAATAAAAGTTCTATCTGAAACAAACACCCTCACAAAAAAAGTGTTCCAGTGTTTTCTCCTCGAGGACATGAGTGGATATTCAACGTTTCTTAACTAGGACAAAACATGCAGACCTATTTACATGTCAATGAAGGCCATGGATAAGGACTTTCTGCCCCTCTTTTGGGTTTCCTCACATCTCTATGTGCTCATACAACCTAGTGGTTATGCTCATTTTAAGGCCTGGATTAGGCATGGCTGCTTGTAAAGAGAAACCCTTCTAGTAGTATTCTCAGAATCCCCACTTATTCCTCAAAAATGTGGGTACCACTTTTAATTTATGTTTCTTAAGTGCAGTGGGTGAGGAAGGCCTGCGTATGCAATCATCTGTATTCTGTAAATACTAACAGTAACAGTGCTATTTATACCCAGATAGCACATCAGCCTCTATGTTATATGCACAACACACTAAACAATGTGTATTATCTAAAACTCATACAGAACTGCACTGCAAGGTACTGTGTTCCTAGACAGCATGATGTTTCTGTGCATGCATGTGGTTAAGTGTGTCTGAGAAAGAATGAAAGTTGATGCCTGCAAGCCTTAGGATGCATGAACTCTTCCTGAGGGCTTGCCGGCCCAAGACCAGTATGTAATAGGACGATATCAGATTATTGCCCTTTCTCACTTTTCTATTTATATTGAACCTTTAGAAGGGATCTTCTGGGGCTGCATGCATTAAGAGAGGCTGGCTGACTGGCTCAGAGGAGACCATGATTATTACTGCATAAGGCCGACATTTATTTTGGGAAACCTTACACTGATGGTGAGAAAAAGCTCAGTGTTCACACTTATTTGGGTCAGATTGATAACAGAACTTTCACGTCTCAGGAGGTGGATAAAATGCTAAAGTTTTGTCTTTAGCAGTTTTCTTTCTCTTTTCTCTGTCTCTCCTTCTCTGCCTAGCCTAGTGCATAAAGCAATGTGGTTTAGGCGCTGGCAAAAAGAATCTACAGTCTCTTGGAAATATGTTCTCTGTTGACTCATTCTGTTAACCACATTCTTCATTGGCAGCACAGCAGAGTTCTGCCCATCAGCCATGAAGACAAAACATCGTCTTTTCGGGCCCAGTTAATACACCATTTTTTTCTGCCTTATAACAGTCTAGTTTAGGCTGTAACATTCAGAGCAGTAAAGGAAAAAAGAGGCAGCGGAAAACGAAGGAGCAGAGACAGTGAGCACTCTCACTGGCCTACAGTGCAGTCTAGATCCCCCTGGATTTATTTGTGTACATAACTCTTTCTCATTCCATCTCTCCCCTTCTCTTTCCCTTTCTCTCCCACTTTCATTCTTTGGTGTCTCTCTGTGTATCTAACACAAACACCCACATGCTGCAACCACTACACAGCATACAAATATAAAGATTCACATAACCATCAAATTATGTTGCTGCTTTCACACAGAAATGGTACACCCACGGCCTCTCACATATGCCACAGTTAATTATTCCGCTAAAACAGAGATTCCTACACCACAAAGCTCACACCAAAGCAGCCAGAAATTCAAGACAAGGCAAATCCCAAAGACACATCATTCAACAGCTTTTAAGCCAAGAACTCTAAACCCCTGTTAAAGTAATAATGAAGAAGTCATTAAAGCAAAAATGTATTTAGCAGATTGCTGATGTCATCACGTTGCCATGTAACACCCCCTACCCAACAGAACAGACTGAAGTCCTATTCATCTGACCACAGAGGCCCTAGTCAACAGCTTAAGAGCCAAATGGAGAGCCTAGTCATAATAGCAAGCTAACAGGAAAACCATGTGACCCAACTTCTCTGGTCACTAACACACTCTTCCAACTTTTTCCACAGGTCACTCATCATTTCTCATCATACCTCCCACCCAATGCTTCAAATCTCACTCACCATGCTGCGCCTCTGGATGGTTGCTGGTGTCAGGGTCCATGTTAAAATCACAGTGCGATGAACGCCCAGATCAACACTCCCATATCCTGAGGCAAAGTCAGCTCTACAACTGAACTGCAAACTACCGAAAAGTGCTACAACTTGTGTTTTATCTCCTGTGCTGCCGCTGTTCTTTCCAGTCAGAGCTGCTGGCTCTGGTCTGGCCCCTGCAGCCTGCCAGCTCAGCTCAGGCTTCTACCGCTGTGTTACATCTGTCTGACTGAACCCCTCTCTGGAGAGTGGGGAGAGAAAGAGAGAGTGAGGGAGTATAACCGAGCTTAGGGAATGGGAGGGAGGAGAGAGAGAGAAGCAGTTTCCACGTTGTGGTGGTGGAGAGGGAGGAAGAGAGATATGGGTGGGGGGAGTTGTGGCAGTGCTTAATGTTTCCACTTTGATCAATTTTACACTCTCAGCATATTTCTTCTCATCATAAACGGTAACATCAGTTTGGAAAACATTAACATGCCAGAAGAATTTCTGAACTCGTACTGTAAAGTACTGCAGCCTAGATATTAACAACGGGTGGACTCAAAAACCCGACTGGGCTGCAGTGGTTAACCATGACTTCTATTCTTGTTTTAATTTGACATATGAAACAGCAAGTTTCCCACTGCTACGCTAACAACTGACAGCTTGTGCATCAAGTAAACCATTATTTCCATTATCAAATTATTGTGTGGTAACTGTACTTCCAACATCTAAAAGCTATTAAAAGAATGATGCTTACAGACAGAAGTAAAACAACTTTGACCTTTTTGGAATTAACCTTATTGTATGTCTGGTCCTGCAACAAGAGGTGCTACCGCAGCATCTACACCCACTGCTACTGTTAAATTATCAGCTTATAGAGTTCTACGTCATGTTTTCCACCTCATATGCCACCTGCACTCCCTAAAAGTGGCTTTCCTTGCCCTTTCAACTGCATAATGTGGCCGAAAGGAGCCCAGCCTTACCTTGAAATGAAAACATTTTTATCCCATCTGCCTAAGGTTCTTGATTTATTATGGTGTCCTATATTTGAATTAAACCTTATTAAAACTGTAAGATAAGACAATCTATTATTTAGTGATGTGCTAGAATGACTGGTGTAAATTCAACGAATATAATTCTGTCCAATTATAGATCATTGTAATTATAAACTATGAGGGATGATATTGAGGCAAACAGGACTTCCTTATAATGCTTAATTTAACAAATGTTGAGACACTTGAAATACATCAGAAGCAATATTTGGCTGATAAGACATGTCAAAATCATTTAACAGCATTTAGTTAGTTATCCAGTTTTATATAATCTATCTAAAATGTTACAGCTTTAGTGAAAATATTTATAAAGTATAAAAATGGAAAACAGGGCAGCATATGCCCAAGTATCTTTAAAGAAGCATGAGTTGACAACTCTTTCAAAGCTGCATCCAGAAAAACAAACAAACACTGGTTCTTGTTCTGGTGGGGGCGCAGCAGCCCTCTCCATCTCTAGCATGTTTGTGCCAAAACCTCGACAACTTCAAAAGAACAGAGCAGGCAGCCACTCGCTATTCAGTCGGAGGATGAGACAAGATGAGAGCACTCTGATTTGTTACGGATTCCTATTCATCTACTTGTGGTTTTTATTCATCACACTGCTTATTTGGAGTCTGTGTCACACAAGGACAAGAGCAGGTGAGGGCTATGCCAATGAATAATTTAGTAAAACATAGACCATGTGAGTGTTTGTAGTGCGGTGATGTGGAACATGATTTGAAAACAATACAGGTGTTTACAGCAATGAAGAGGGAACTAAATACATATTACCACCAGGTGGATTTAATGTTGTGGCTGTCAGGGATCGACTAACACCTGTCGATCACCGTCAGCATTAAATTGTCCCTATGCTGACCCCTGTACACATTAACATTAAACCCATTAAAAATTGTTGTGGCTGATAGGTGAACCTGGTGGTTCACGAAGTCCTAGTCATGCTTTTTAATGACATCATAAGCTCACTATTAAATCAGATCCTTTTTGCCACTGGCATTTCTGTAATAGTAACCATTCAGCCTGTTGAGTCAGTGTCAGTTGATGCATAAGTTTCATCTCTAATATGAATTATCTGGCTAAATACCTCAAATATAACAAAACATCTAAAAGAACGAAATATTGAAATGGCTGACATAACAACTATAGTAATATACTGAAATGTATTCTAGCTAACATGCAGGATAGTGTATCTTGAAATGATAAATGAATAAGAAATGATCTTACATGATTATGGACAAGTTTCAGAATGTCACTGGCAAAGTTTTAAAGCTACTCTGTAATTAGCAAAGAAGCTGGCAGACTGTGTTTATTTCTTTAGCTTCTGTCTCTTCTCAGATAAACAAAATCAACCTAGTGTAATCATACAAATTTAGTATAATGATACATCTTATGCTGTTGTAACATCACCATGTCATCAGTTGCATCAGTGTATATACATCACAAAATGGGGAGCACATATTTAAAATTCTTCTTCAACGTTGTGTTTGTGATTTAGCACTCGACAACGGCAGCAGAAATCATCTCTACATTGTTAATGCCACATATGTGCCATGCAAAGAATGCCGGGTAACAGCCCTAACATTCAGGAGACAGAAGGACATCATCTACCTGTGCTGATATCTAAACCTCATTATACAATCAATAAGAATGTGACCTCACTTTGGAGATAAAGAGCCAGAGAAAAAGAGACAACTGTCTAAATTAAAGTAAGAAAGAAAAATTAAAGGCATTTAAAGCAGAACACATACAATTAAATGAAAAGACACTTGAATGACAATTTACATGTTGTATAAACTGATATAATGCTATAAAGGGAAAACAATTCTTTAAAGGAATAAATTACAGAAATAAATATGTTTTGAAGTGATCAACAGTTATATTTTTAATGTTAACTCTTACTAAAATAAAAGGCTCCCTCTAATGGTCAATAGTTGGTAAACCTATATATAACACTGTTCCCAGCCACAAGCTCACTGGCTCACATGCTCAAAGAAACAGATGTGAAAATCATGACAGAGCATTAAATAACCATTGTGTGGACTGATTTAAGGGTGGGTCATGTTAAGGTGCATGCCAGTTAACACCACGGTAACAGTAACTGTGGGATACCAACGCTTGAATGTCAGACCTCAGTGACACCACACCCACAGTTTTTATTGAGGTGCTCAGTCTGTGTCCATACGAAAACTATACGAAACTAAATGCACTGAAATATTCAGAAAAGTAACTGTATATTACAAGGATTACACTATGTGACACCTATAGTTTGAAAGAAACTATAACTTTTTCAGGTGTCAGTCTTAGCAGTTGGTTAGAATGAAGTATTAAAAATGCAGTGAAGCGCTATGAAGAATCAAGCACTCCATCTAGTGGATATGAAGTAGAATGAAGGAGTATTAGTGATTTCAAACACTCACCCAAGCATGTCAGCAATGCAAGGCTCACTTGCATGTTTAAGTGTGTGACATATTATGTCACTGAGGAGGAGGATGAAGTGCTTCTGCCCATTTGAACTTTATATTGAACTGCATCTGCATATCAGTATTCACATTTGACTTAGTGGGTTTTATGATATTTAGCAACTTTGGACATAAAAGACTGCAGAACAAGGCCAAAGCTGGAAACAAGTGATGAAAAAGCACCAATTTCTTTTAAGGATCCACAATCTTATTAATGAATTATAGTTGTATATGTCCATACACATATTTAAAGTACTTCCATGCAATGTGAGTACAGAAATACTGATGAATCCTGATCACTGCAGAAGTATGTCCTCAGGCTACTCACCGCTCTCTGTGGACAGCTGGCTGTGGAATTCTGGAAACTGTGTTTCCACTGGAACGCTGATAGTGCGTCGCAGTAGATGGACCTTGCGTGACGCAGAGCGCCTCTCCTGCAAAAACAAGGAACAGATCTGCTGAGAAAGAGACAAAGGGGAGGCAGAGACACACAGCTCGAAATTCAGGAAAATAAAAGGCTGAATACATTAAACAAAAGGCACAGATGCAAAGTGTACAGTGTACACAAGAAGAATGAAAGCTGACACAAAGAAAAATGGTGGTTGTAAGAAATGTATGAAATGCACATGGAGTACAATGGTCACAATAGTCCTTATCTACGTTGTTGTGGGTATTCAAGTCATGCTGTGTTGGGCCAATAGCACACAAGCCGTCCTGGCTCAGATAAATGAGGAGTCATTAGATAAAAGAGAACAGGCATTAGCAGCACATCAATCTGTGTCAGCTCATGTCTTCCTATAGTTGCATACCAAAAGATAAAACAGACAAAGGAAGAAGGATGGTTGTGGTGAGAAAGTGGTGAGTGGAAGAACAAGGAAAAGGGCCTGATGTCCTCCAAGAGGAGTGATAATGGCTTATCGAACATCCTCACACCTCTCAACTCAATGCAGCACCGTCTGTCTTGTTTCCCAGCCCCTCTGTTCCCATGTCTGTCTGTTTTCCTCTCATACTCACTGCAAGTCATCTCTTTAATTTCCTCATGGGTCCAGGATTTAAGGACAGCTCTCGCTGATGCTGTCTCTGATGTAAAGACAATGTCCGGTGGTCTGAGCCAGAATGATTAAGCAAGATGAGCTGTAACTTGAGCCTCACTGCAACAACTTGCAATGACAGGAAAAAAGCTGTATCAAGTGCTGCACTGTAAAGGCCAAACACTAGTCTAGAGCAGGAACTGCAGTAAAATATCATTTTGTAATCCACCATGGCGACTTTAGGTCAGTTGGTAGGGCAGTCATCTCCAAACCTCAGGGTTGGTGGTTTGACTCCTGGTTCACCCGATTCCTGGCCACATGTTATATTAAATCAAATCATATTAAATCAACCTCTCATCTACAAACTCTGCATTCAATGCTCAAGTATTAAACTTCTCTATGCATTATCCATTTTAAAATATCTCTCAGTCTCTAGCTAAAAAACCCAATCCAGATGACATATTCTCAGGGAGGTTTTCAGCTCATATGTTGTCATCTGGAGTTCTGGAGGAGCAGGCTGACCAAGACTGAAACCTCTGTAGTATGAGCAACCAGATGACACCATCTAGAAGCAGATACACGTTTTAAAATGGAAACGACAAAGCTTAGTTTAATACTAGAACAGGATAAACAATGGGTGTTAAGGCAGAGGTTGCATTTGACTATCTCATTGTCCATCATTTTGATGGACAGGCTCATTAAGATTCCGTCATAATCTATTATTATTATTATTATTATTATTATTATTACCACCAGTCATTTTAAATAACATTAAAAACATACTGAAACTGCTGCATTTTAAGTGAGTGCAAGACACATGGAATCAATCTCAGCTCTGAGCAGCTTTCAATCTACCTGCTTAACTACTATCCTCTACTGTCTGCGCTTCAACACGCTCTGCACAGCCTTTCAGATATTAGTCATTATCAAATTACTATAATTAAGCTGTAAAACGTACTAATCAAACTGAAACCACTGAAGCGACGGTTGCGTGGTTAAGTTTTGCAGTCACTCTGAACATGGGTTTCCCCGATCCTGCAAGCGTTCACTTCACCTGGAGGAAATCCCACAGCTGCAGCCCTCTGTGACCCGTATTGGTCACTAATACTCCAAACTTCCCAGTCCGTGGCTCTTCAACCAGCACCAGCGAACCGGCGAGGTGCGGTGCGGTACGTGCGGTGTCCGCATTGCCTTCGCCATGTAGACTACTTTGTGCCCAAAAGTGAAAAGATCTGCGCCAGCGGTGTGGATCACTTAAAGCTGAGGTAGATTGCCCTGAGTGCATAATGTAAAATAACGATCGGCCTTCATATTTTTCTTTCATCATTATTCTAAAAAAGTAGGTAAATGACGGACAATTCTCAGTTCACGCGACCTCTGGTGTAAGGAAGAGAGAGGCGTGGCTCAGGCACGTGCACGGTGAGACCCCAGGTGGTGTTCAAACACCTGCCCCTTTGCCCTCTGTCTTGATTAAGTGCATAAATATTTAAACTTTTCTATTTAACTTTTTTTTTTACCTAAATTTTGTGATATCACATTGTTGTTTTCTTTTCTTTCGTGCTGCCTGAGTTACTAGAGAGACACCATCAGCTCAAGACAAATTCCTTGTATGCACATGTGCAATAAATTTGATTCTGACTCCCTGTCCCTCCCATGTGGACTTCCCTGTCACAGCAACCACCGCACACAATTCCAGCACCTTGCAGAGCAGCTTCCACACATAAAAGCTAATCGTTCTGTCATAAAATGAAGTTACTAAAATATTGTAACTGACTGCCGAATAATGCTTTATGTCCCTCTGAAGTATGATTGCTTGTTCACAGCTGTTAATGCTTGGACCCAGCTCATTGTGCTGTCTAAACCATATCATCCCACCTTTATCTGGAGCAAGCATTATGAGAATGTATCATCGTTTTGACCTGCAGTTTACTGACATAACAGAAATCTAGTAATGACCTTTCAGAGTCTAGATTTCCAGATGGATGCTTTTAAAACCTGCTGTTCTCTATTGCTGTTAAAACAAAAAGCACTGTAGTGGAAAGGCTGCCAATGGGTCAATTGAAATAATGCCTCCCTGCAATTATTGTTCTATTTCAACATGCCATACCTCAGTAACTGCAGACAAAGGAAAACTAGAGCCACACTCTTCTCTGGTATGGAAAATAGTTTGGCAAGTCCAATAATTATGCCTTGTCTGAGTGGTTTTGTGACTTTGAAACAGTTCACTCATGTATGAGCACTAGTGAGATTAACTATTTGCTCAGGGGCAGTGCTCTGTCACTGCTGATGTGCTGAGAATCACAGAAAGGGAGTTGAGAATTCCCTTACTATGCATCGTCTGCCAGTATAACCAGTAATCTATTATTAAAAATGTATATTATACAGTGAATAAGATTCACATCCTGCAAGTCAGAAGTTAGGGAGGAATGCATTTTGTATGTTTTTGTGTATGTTTATTTTTGTTTACCAGTTGTGACACCAGAGCGAAATGTAAATTTTATATATAGTAGTAAACAGCAGACAAGGAAAAAAAAAGTCAAGAGGCAGGATCACCTTTATGGTTATGCAGTGCAGACTTTGTTCCTTATGCTGACTTTTCTACACTAGCGTGTCCTTTTATAGTAGCTTTACACAGAAAGAGAACTAGGCTGCATTCAGTAGTTGTATAACCTTGTTCTACAGCAAAACTGCTAAAGGGGCGTTCAAACTTAGTACAAGCCTTCAGATGGCGGGAGCTGAGTTGGTGGGCGTTTATTGATTCTGGTGAGTTGGTGAGTACAATGAGTTGAGTTGAATATGAACCATGAAGTCCAGTTTGAGTTATAAATTCAGTGAGTTAGAATTTATTAGACCAAAAACTCTGTGCAGCAGTTTATGATACAAGGGGTCAGAAATGTTCAACTCTGGTAAAGTTATGTTATTATTATTTATTTAAAATGCTGTATGTCTTTTGAAAATGCTTGTTTTTATTATAAAAAGACAATATTTATCATGACAATTAGCAGGAGTGGGCAATAATTAGATAATACTGTTTTATCACAGTTCAGCTGAATCATATTGTGGTATTATGGTTGTGCATGTGCAAGTCTATATATTTCTGCTGCCACAATGACTTGAATTATTCTGATTTGATATACTGAATATATATTAAATTAAATACTGATATCAGCAGTATGCTTAGCCAGAAAAAAACACCTGTGTTGGTGCAGGGCGTGTGGGGGCTTTAAATATTAGCTCACACAAAACAAGGATAAAATACTGCAGACAGAACAATGTAATTCAGATTACCCTGGGGACTGCTCATTTGTTCCTAACGGGACCTTTAATTTCAGAAAAAAAGCATAATCTTGTGTGACACTATAAATAAAACAGAGGCAGAGAGAGCCAGACTCAGGTTGCCCTGCATAACCTGGGTACTTGTGCCAAGGATGAATTTAAATGCAGAATAATTTCTCACACAAATCAAACAATTCTTCCAGGAGTTGAGGTTTCTCCATAGGTGGGTCATTGTTGTTGTCGTTTCTGGTATTATAGTGTAGACACACCAGGTAAAAAAAGGCCTTGTAAGAGCCCACCAGCAGTGAGTAGAGGAAAAGGCTTTGGTTAAAGCTTGAAACCCACTTTGCACTTTTGCATCATCAGTGAATGGTGAATTGCCATAAACGGTAATATTTACATAAATTTAAGGTTAGTTATAGAGGTTACTGTAAATGGAGTAATAGGTTGTTGGAAAAGAGCAACAAGAGGCAATTGAAATTAAATTTGCAAGGAGAAGAAAAAAAATTAACATGAGCAGACAAGAAGCACAATGAAGACACAGAGGAACATGACAGACAGGAGATTGTTCTGTGTGCTCTCACCACCTCCTCCTCATTCAGAAGCAGCATCTGGCAATCAGCAACCACACAGTACTTTGGGTTCCACACAGTTTGCTCTTCACAGGAGTGACCACGTGACATCCAGTGTCTCGACGGACGCTGCACATCTAGGGGAGGACAAGAAGAAGCAACACAATGACAAAAAAACATATCACTGCTGACGGTAGAAAAGTTTTATAAGAAAAGAGAACTGTTTTCAACACATGCAAATAACTGTTCTGCCTAGCGAATGCAAAAACTCTTTTCTTGATTAGAAATGCCAGTGGAGAGTAATGACTTCCACACACTCCACAATTGTTTTTATTTCAATCATTCCGCAGATGTCAGGTGAAGATAGGATAAATATAAAACAAGTGAGACAGGCATAAATTGGATTCTCCTGCATCTCCAATAATGAGGTGACATAAATCTCAGAAAAGCAATACATATGCTTTTTCACACAGGAAATGCAATCCGTCAATTCTCACACATGGGTTAATGTTACTGAGACACTGTGACTACAAGCAACACAGATAATCCAAGAGTTTCATTACAAATTTGTTTTGTGAAAAAACAACTTATTTGCATGTCAGGTATCCTCTCTTCACACTGTGCACACTAGAAAAATACATTTCTGATACCTAAACTCTTAAACATCCACTACAGCATTTCTGTAGTTGTATGTAGTGTTGTATGTGTAGCTAAGCTAGAGGCTACTGAGAGGAGTATATGGGTCAGAGTGTGCCGTTGTGTTGGTACATTGCTGCTTTTGCTGCTAAGAGGATAGCCGAGAAGCATCCCATTCCCTCTACAGTGCTGCAGTGTCTTATCATATGAACAAACCACACTATGTGTATAACCATATTTCATTAACAGCAACTGAGAAAACACTGAAATATAAAGTATATTTCATAAAATTGGCCAGAGAAACTGTAAAACAGAATGTAAAACTCAGAATTTGTTCTGAAATGCATATCCAATCCACTAAGGAGTATATTATTCATACATTGCACTGACATTTTCTTTCATGTATGTTTTAATTATCTCATTTACAGTATTGTAGAATAAGATCTTGTGTACACTGGGCAAGAGTGTGCAAAAGAATACATAAATCAATTTTAAGGTTGTTGCAACGCTGTCAGTTGTCTCTGTTTGATCATTTTCTCTTATCGACTGCGTCATATCCCAGGTAGCCTCATCACCACGCCATTAGAGACTAAGTCACAAGAGCACAGACACATTAATGCATAAACACACATGGATACAGCTACTGCATACTGTCTCTCTCTGATCAGCTTACAGTCACGCTACGGACAGGAGCAGGTCAAGCACACAGTTTTCCATTTAGCAGAGCTGCTTTAGTCACAGGTATTTAATCCCGGTGTTTATTAAATTATGCACAAGCTTTCAAATTATGAGAAAGTGAGATAGACAAGAAACAAAATGGCAAGAAAGACTGACATGAAGAAAGTCTTTTGACTGATGCAGTTTTGCTTGGTGCATTATGCCTAGCTTCGTTCCCCTCAGTAAAGCAAAAGGGGTGAGACTCAATGTTCTACACTCGTTCAAATCTCTTAAGCACCAAGCCTTTCAGTATCTGCTACAACAGCAAATAGGGACCAAAATAAACACACGAATCATGGACAAGACCATGTCATAAAAAACAACTGAAGTAGCACTACATTTCTCAAACAGGCATTTAACAGATCTCAGGGACCTAGTGTTCAAAAGTTTGGATTCACATTTTGAAATAATGACTTTTAAGTGAAACAATAATTGTATCCTTCAAACTTTGCTGTCCTCAAAGAATCCTCCATTTGCAGCAATTACAACCTTGCAGACAGTAGGCATTCTACTTTCACCCCGTGCTTCTTTACAGACAGAATACCAGCTGACTGCCCACTTTACTGCCATCAAACAGCCCCTTTACTATTACAATGCTTCCACCATGCTTGACAGATGGCATCACAGAGTACTCCAGCATCTCTGGTGGAGGCGGGCTTGACGCGCGAGTCTACATCTCACCAATGTTCTTTGTGATTTAAACACCTCAAATTTAGATTTGTCTGCCTGTAACACTTTTTTTCCAGTCCTTCTCTGTCAAGAGTCTGTGTTCTTTTTCCCATCTTATTTTTTTCTTTTTTTTGTCCAGTCTGAGATCTGTCTTTTTTTAAAACTCTGTATGTCTGGTGACTTTTAGACTAGTCTTTTGCGAGCAATATTTAATGATGCTACCAGTTGAGGACCCGTGAGGTGTCTGTCTCTTACTAGAATAGACACTCGTGTGTTTGTCCTCTTGTTCAGTTGTGCTCCGGGACCTGCCACTCTTCTCTGTTTTGGTTACAGCCAGTTTGTGCTGCCCTGTGAAGGGAATAGTTCATTGCATTGATCTTTAACTTCTTGGGAATTTCTTGGGATAGATTTCATTTCTCAGAACAAAAATAGAAAGTTCTTTGTTTCTGGCCATTCTAGTCTGTAATTGAACCCACAATTGCTTTAACAATGTGTCTGATTCATTTCATTTTTGTTATTTTAATGGACAAAATAATATAATATTAACAACAACAATAATAATAACAATAATGATCATAATAATAATCTTTTCTTTCAGAAACAAGGTAATTTCTAAGTGACCCCAAATTTCTGAAAGGTAGTATATTAAAAATAAAATATGAAAACTCATATTAAAACATATTTTAATTACATTAAAAACAATGTCTAATATTAGTGAATAAAAGATGATAGGATGATCTAGGGGCATAAAACATGAAAAGCCAGGATAAACTGAGGTTTTGATGAGGTCTCTAAAACTATTTAGAAACACCACAGTTTTTACATTATCTATTCTGTAAAATATTTTTACAGCATATTTTACAAAACAGCATGTCTGAAAGTAGTAAGTGCAGTATTCACTTTTAGAAACTGCAACTGAGGCCAGTCTGTGGACTGTCTTTGATAGGTACCAAATGTCTAAGTAAACAGTATTAATAATTCAGTAATCTTTTTAGTAGACCTTTATAAATAAACACACAACAACTAATGCTCTCTTCTTACAAAAATGGATGTCAAAGATCATCCAGAAAGTATTTACTACAAAGTATACTTTATTCTCAATTGTAAAGAGTGTCACGGTTCAGCCCTGAAGCCTAGTTTGATCTAGATTTATTTAGCTTTACTTTTTAACTTTTATTTTGAAATCATGGTGCCTAGCTTGTTTCTCTTCCTGCCTGTCTCCCTGGCTGCTTCCTTGACAATCTGTGCCATTTATATAATTAACATGGTTTTCATCACAAGTCAAAATGCAATGAGAAATGTCTGTTCCCAGCTAATCAAGAGTCATGTACATCTGTGCATATCCCATGTTGTCAAACATTGCACTGATGTAGATCTGGTGGTCAGCGCTGGTGATTTTGGGTTGAGTCTTTTTTTTTTTTGTGCAAAAAACTTGTATTAGACCTAGATGTGGCCTTTCTGCAGTTTATTTTAATATCACTAGAGCAAACATCTGAGATTAAATCAAGTGACAACCAAAGAGAGAGGGTGCCACTAAGCAGGCACACATTGGCTTGCTACAGTGACAAACTAATACTGGTGGCATATACTGTAGTGTACAAAATCTAATTCCATGTTGCAAAATTCTAATCTGAATGTAACAAGGGCACTCCACAAAGGCACTGTGGAGCTGTCAGAGAACCTCTGCACATCCACATTTTTGTTGTCATTTAAGAAGATCTTCTTATTAGCTGACAAAATTATTAGCTGGAACAGAATTTGTATTAAACCCAGCACAGTGGAGCAAATATTATTTCTAAATTAAGACAAATTAAGACTTACAGAAAAAAAATGTAACAGACCTTTTACAAAATTATGCATTCTACAAATCCATTCGGCACACTCTCCCTTTCACTTCTTGCCCCAATTACATCACATTCCCACTATTAAAAAATACCTCCAGTATCACATTAATGTAAAACCACGAGGGGTAAATCAATCTGGAGTGCTGCCAAGGCTAGATGAGGTGCATTTATGCAAATTTGCTAAATTATTGATGCTCAGCTCTTAAAAGAACCAGATTAGCTGTTTGCTGATGGTTCATTTTACATAAATAAGATACCTAATATTACAACACTTTTTCAATTTCTGTGTGGATAGCACCGTACTCATCAGGACTGTGCGGTGCTTCGCAAACAACAAACCCTGGATTACCCCAGAAATCAAGGCCGTCCTCAAGCAGAAGAGGAGGGCCTTCAAATCAGGAGACAA
>JAUMHL010000004.1:5226265-5242885 GCA_032362345.1 Sandelia bainsii
CGTAACAATGCAAATTTCCCACTTGTGGGACTAATAAAGGTTTATCTTATCTTATCTTATCTTATCTTATCTTATCTCATCTTATCTTATGTTTAGGATATGTGCTTGTTTTTAGAAAGTGTTTTTTTTATCTTAGTGCAACAAAATCCTATTCTAAGTAAGAGGGCATGATTAGGTTACACATTAGTCTGCTCTCTCCGCTCTTTAGTGTTACCTTTGATTGTCGGGAAATTACACAATCAAGCACTTTTTACTGAAGCTCAGATGAATAGCAGGAAAATGAGATAATAGATCATGTATTGATTGGGCATGTGTACATTTGCACTGATGTTTGTGTGTTTGTGAAAGCACAGAGACATGGATGAGTGTGTTTCCCTCTGTGTGTAAAAGATAAGTGTTCCAATCAGATAGCAGCTAGATGCTCTAATGATGCAGATGACAAGAATTGACACGTTGTGTTTGCATATACTTGCTGAATTGCTCCCTCCTGTGTTTTACACACTAGTGGCTAGCTGAGATCAATAATGGCACAATATTAGCATTTCTTTCCCCCATGCCTCACCTTTCACTGACTGCTTTGGAGTCTTTTTGCCAGGTATTGATAGAATAAACATAAAAGGCCTTAATGGTTTCGGATCAATACTTTAAGAGGAGATGCCAAACAAACACAAGCATTTTGTCTGAAATACCTGTTTACAACAACAATATAGAGAATAAGTAACAGAAAAAAATGGGAGCGAGGATGTGATTTTAAAGTGAAGCACAATCACAGAAGATGTGATACAGTGTGTAGGCTTCCTTGTTGATCCACAAGTCGACTGCTGGAGCCTTATCTAAGAAAACAGATGTTGTAAATCTAACAATTTTTATGGGTATTTTAGATTTTGTTTTTTCATTTTTTTTTCATGGGTATCACACAAATTCTATGAAAATATATAGCCTAAAGTTCGTAGACACACCAGATAACAGTTTCTTCACCTACAACTCCCACATAATTTAGATACCAGCCTCTCAGCTCAACTAAATCAGACTTTTGTAGAAGTCTGATTTAAAAGTTTGGAGTATTAGATGAATATTCAATGCCAGGGACACTTTCCAGCCCAAAATAGCTATCTTAACATATTCACATGTTTTAATGGTAAAACTATTGCTTTTAAATTGACAATATCCACATTTTTTGCACATGCTAATGTATATAACATGTATAATTTGCTGAGGAGAATCATACATGAGCAGCGTGTAAAGTTTTTGTTTTTCTGGTAACACTGTGCCCTCCTGTCCATTCCCACCTCAGAACATGTTGAAAAGACTTTCCTCATGGAGAACTTGCCAAACACAGGGGTAGCCAATCACATTAATTTTGGCTGCATTGCATTAAGGTGCGTCAGTTCCAGGACCCTGCTATTGCACATGCTGGCTAGTTGGAATCGCTTCTGATACCAAATATTGAGCCTAGCCATAATTTTCTTTAAATTTGTTAATTTCCTACTGGAGGGCGGCACGGTGGTGTAGTGGCTAGCACTGTCGCCTCACAGCTAGAAAGACTCAGGTTCGATCCCTTCGAGCCTTTCTGTGTGGTTTGCATGTTCTCCCCGTGTCTGTGTGGGTTTTCTCCGGGTACTGCGGCTTCCTCCCACCATCCAAAGACATGCATGTTAGGTTAATTGGTGACTCGAAATTGTCCGTAGGTGTGAATGTGAGCGTGCATGGTTGTTTGTCTCTACATGTCGGCCCTGTGATAGACTGGCGACCTGTCTAGGGTGTACCCCGCCTCTCACCCGATGACAGCTGGGATAGGCTCCAGCACTCCTGCGACCCTTACGAGGACAAGCGGTTAAGAAAATGGATGGATGAAATTTCCTACTAGCCATGAAAAAAATGTATCGCTTATTTCAGGCCAAACTGAAGATAAGCATGTTATGAAAACTGCTTAGATTTCCAAATATTTATTGCTACTGTATCCACACAGTTTCTGAAATTGAATCCTACATCCTTGCATTCTTTATAATTAGTATTGATAAGACAGATGACTTTAAACACAGTGTACAGTTTGGTGATCTTCTCTAATTGCTTGTCTTTGTTTCATATAATAAACACAATAGTACAACTTTCAGAGGTAACAATTGAATCGGAATAGTGAAATAGATGGTACGCAGTCATCATAACCCACTTAAAGTTTACTTATGAAGAGATGCAAGCATTTCCTGTAAAAGGAAAATCATAAATCCTGCCTGTAACATGCTGCTGGTTACACCAGCATGCTCTGATGCAGTTTTGAGGGATTTAGAGCCACTGCATTCACTGTGCTGCTGATTGAAAGCTTCATCTTGTTTTCTGCTCATACAAAGCAATGCTGCAAAGGCCACAAGGTAAGACCACATGCTGAGACTGTGATTGAACTGCCTCTCCAAGCCTTCTAGAAATGCCATGCAAGCAAATAAATGCCATGAGCTTTCCTGGCACTTGTCAGCTGCCACCAATCACAACATTGAGAGTAACAGAGAGAAGGATGCAAATGCAAAAATAAACACAAGTTTGTCAATCTCATCTACACTTAAGTAGATCTAGAGGATGTAACAGTGCCACTGACAACTACTCATTTACACATGTGAAGGGGTCACACTGAATTATAGTTGCCAGATAACAGGTTCAAATAGATTCCTGTATTAAATGTGGTCTAGTAGAATAAAAATACTGGTGGCATGAACCCAGAAGAGCAGAAGTCACAATGGAGCAAGTCGAAAAAAAAACTAAAGGGCAACTGACAAGTTGAGGGATATCAAAGTAAACATGGTATAATGACAACAGATTGTCATGTGCCAACTTTCATCATCCCGTACCATATCTGTGCCAAGAGTCATCACCATCTACAGCATGGCATAAATATTGTAGTTACACAGGGAAATGCTGAGACTTTCCAGGCTGAGGTTGAAAATAAATCAGTACAAGGTCTAATACACAGATAAACACTGTGCCATCTGCACTGCACATATTGTTATTTATAATAAATACAGCAAGGTGGCAATTCCATAATCTAGTCCTTCAGTTTTTATGTAAAGCAAACATTTGTGTTTTGTGTGTTACTGGTTTTGCTGGGTATTAAAATATAGCAACTGGAGTCCCTGTTTGGGCGAATATAAATGTAGGAATGTAGGGATGAATCATAGGAACCACCACATGTGTTGTGTGTATGAGAGGGTTGGGACAAACAACCTATGTGGGCTTTAAAGTTGGAGGACTTGTTGAAAAGATGATTAGACAATTTGAAATCACCTCACAAAATGTGACTGCTGTAGTGCTACATGAGGCTCAAACAGGTTTGCTGTCTGCACCACCTGCTGTGCTATAGCTGCCTCACCTGTTCTGAATCTGGTTCTTTCCATTTTCCTGATTTCCATTTTGGTTCATTTGCTGTTATTGAGACACTGTTTGAGAGAACAATGTGAATCAACATTTTGTTAAGTTCTCTGAAGAACAGCTGGACTGTGAAAACTAAATGTGAAAAAGAACTGTCTGCAAGAAACATTGTGTCCCTGTGTTTCTGTGATGGCAAAGCCTGATTAAAAATGCACTTGGTGCAAAGAATCCTTAAAATAGAGTTATAAAAATTTAAACTATGAGCCAGGAGAGAATTAAAAAGGACGATACCTGAATACTAATACAAAACAATGTGATTCAAGCAGGCCAGTAAGGGAAAGTTTTAATTTCCATTTTGTAGCCTTGTGGCTGTTAAAAACAAATGTGAAATAAATCACCTTTACTTTGGCTTAATAGTAGATTTTGAGTCATCTCTCTTAGCTGGTGAGTGGGAATTATCTAGGCAGTGCAACACTTGAATGTAATGGAGGATGTTTTTGTTACACACAAAGTGACCCAGACTTTGGTTCGAAATCCTCTGTCTCAATCTAAAATATACACTGTACAATTGCTTTAGATTCCCACAAAGTGCATTCAGTTTCTACATTATGCAAACAAATACAGTAGATGTCCTTGCATAAGCCTTCCTCTAAACATAACCTTTTTAAAACATACTTTCGAATGAATAAGAAATCATCCCACCCCCATACGTGATTGATTTGTGGCAAACGAGTAGGCTTAAAAAGTGTTCACAAAAAAGTTCATATTGTTTGCACTTTTTTGACAATGAGTGGTTTTGTGACCTTGTTTGTACACAGTGGATTGTTTTGTTTAATTTTCATCTTGATTGGACTTTACTTGGTTAATTGTGTTATGCTCTGTAAACCAGGTATGAAAACCCAGACTGACGAATACATATATACTCAGGAAGAAAAACAGCACTTTTCTTTCTTTCTTTCTTTCTTTTTCTCATCTCATTTATGTGATTTTTTTTTTTACATTTTTACACCATCAGGAACATCAGTAAGAGTTTTAATAAGGTGTAAATTCTATTATTATAAATGCATTAAATTCCAATGTCCACAGCATAATTTCTGTGTTAAGAAATCCCTTAGTACAGAAGATGGTTTTCCCGCTTTTCCAAATGGGAAACTGTTTCAAAGGGAAGGGATGTTACAGGCAACCCATTTTGTCCAAATATCCAAAATTGCTCTAATGTGTCTGTTAATATAAAATTTTTTCTTCCTCTTTGAATTTCTGGCTTGCACCGGTCTGCTCAGCCAATCAGACTCACTTACTGGCACCTGCTTAACACCAATATACGTTAAACTACGAGTTCACGCAGTGCTACCTGACTGGTAATGACTGGGTATTTTGTCAATTTTTGTTTTGTAATGCAGACATTTAGTGGGCTAAAGCCATTTAAATGAGAGAGAGTGTTTGAAAGGTGAACCAACAGATCACCATTTTAAGTTTTCTGAAGAATAGCTGGACTGTGGACATTTGGTTGGCTAAAGTCATTGAAGGAAGAGCACAAGCAGGTTTTAGTGGGATGAAACACATCCCAAAATACCTCCCTTTTCAATCAAACTTTACTATTCTAATTTTAAATAGCAATTTCTACCTGATGTGGTGTGTTGTCACTGTCATTTAGATATAACTCGTTTGCATTAAAAGCCATCATGAACTCAAATGCAAACTGACTTTTGTGCTTGTGTTCCCCATATTATCAAAGTTTGTTGTTAGCTCGCCAGTATTTACAGTGTTGACAACCTGAGAAAGAAATAGATTTTTTTTCTCTTTATTTTCTAAAACTAAAAATTAAATGTTTTACATTTGGAGATGTTTAAAAAATCAGAGGTTAAATTAATGAATACAATTAAAACTAGATTAAGTGGTGTATTTCATTTTCTCTGGATTATCTTATGAAATAGAAATTTTGAAATTATATCATTATTTGAAATTATAGTGGACTATTTAAACTGATCATGACACACGATTTGTAGCAACAATACAGCCACTTTACTAAGTAGTAAAAGTAAATATATTGTTCACAAGCATAGTGGTTACATTGGTGTCAATATATACAGAGTATACAAAAATAGAAAACCTCTCTGCAGGAGTTCATTTGCCTGTTGGTGAAATGCGGGCTTGACATGTGACAATAATAAAGTTTGCCAAATGAAAAAATTCAGCTCTACACTCTCTTACAAGCACTACAAGGTACAGGTGGAGCAACTTTAAGTGTGTGCGTGTCAGTCATTCTTCTAGGGAAACGGCAGTGTATTTCAGGAAATGATTGTTGCCAGTTCTTTTCAGTGCAGCCTGGCTCTTTGATTAAGAGTTTGCACATTCAAACTGTTGTAGAAACTGTGCCAAGGCAATCAGAAAATGTATTGTGATCAGAAAGAAAAATGACTCCATGCAGCAGGAATGCATAACAAAAGGAGGCTGGAGGTAAATATTCCTTATCTTTTTTTGTGTGTTAGATTAAATAAGTCATTTTATTGTTGGTTCACACCTTTATCACCTATAACTCCCTGTGAACCTTCACATTTCTCACTGGCATCCACTATATGATCCTGCTTGCCACCTGCTATATCACTGCTGTAGGTCAATACAACACACTTAAGGGTAAAACATTATTTTTTCTTCTTGATGCTGAGATTGCACTACTAAGAATAGCCATCTATCTAAGAAGCTCACGAAGCAAACAGTGCATTCACAATAAAGAGCTGTAGTGTTGTTAGGCTGTTGAAAATGTGATGTGAATCAAACTGAACTGAAGGATATTCCTACACTTATCACCAGTTCATGAAACTGGTGATAAGTGACGGTTGTGGTGCCAGAACAAGAGTGAAGTTTGAAGTCTCAATGTGTTTTTGTCTTCCTCCATTTGTCACTATGCAAGCTGGAGTCACTATTTAAACTCATTTAATACTTGCCCACGTTTCTTCACAGTAAACATAATCACTAGCTGGTTAAATCTTAACAGCATCTTACATGAAATGAACATGTGGCATGCTAATACTTTTTTCCATCTGTACCATCTATTGATTTCTATGTCCTCTTTGTATGTTCTCATTAGTCAGTTTTGGTGACGTGTCATACATTTAGGTTTGGTATGGGCAGGAGGGTCAAACTAAAGATCCAATATATTTTGGTGAGTTATGAGTTATCAGGCTTTATCTTCTCCTGTGGTCTGAGCAGCAAAATGCTGAGAATAAAATAATGTCACAACATTTTTTGGACTGTACATGAAATTAACTAAAATAAATAAGTAAATTTTTTATTTTAGACTAATCAAATTAAATGGGTTGAGCGTGAAAAGACATTATCAATTAGATGATAGAATCAACCTAACCCCTTCAAGTTGAACTGGCTGAGAAAATTGCACAAATGTAAAATGAATCCCTGATAACTTTAGCTTGTGCAAATCCAATCGTTGTATGTTTGGTTTCCCTGATCCTCCAGAAATGACCTCCCCAAAACATATTAAATATATAAAGAAATAAATTGTCACTTTGAAAGAAAACTGGGTAGCTGTTTAAAAACAGAGCTGATAATAAGTTTTTTTATTAGATACATCATTTTAGTTGTTAATCTTCAGAGTTAGGTTTGCTGCTTTTCAGTTTTGTACTTTGGAGAAAGGCTCACATGAGAAGCCTTAACGTGTAATTGATGCTGTGCAATGAAGAAATGGTTAATAATACTATTTTCATGAATCTCAGTCATTAATTCTCAGCAGCCTATCATGAAGGTACTGTGAATCAAAAGAGACCAGAACAACAGTGGATATTCCTTATAGGTTAAAAATTTTCTCTGTCTCTCTAATCAAATGAATTAAAAACTAATGAAAGATGAGTGTGCGTAGTCTGGTTCCCAGCTCAATACCCAGCAGGACTGTCTTCATCACCAAGGACAACTATCAACTTCCACAGGCCAGCCACATTACATGTAAGCAGACTCTTGCACTGTTTAATAAACCAAGCCACTGATTTGCTCTCTCCTATTTTAATGAATTTCATCTGAACAAAAGTTCCACTCAAAACAACACTCTACTTTAGGACAATCAAATATGATATGAAATACTAAACACAAGAGATCCCAGCCAAAGTAGCACAAGCCTTGTTATTGTATCTAGGTCAGAAGAATGCAATATTCTCCAGCATTATGTGCCTTCACAGCTGTGCTTCAGAAGTGAGGCAGCTGATGTAGCAGGAGCTACTCCAAGTTAAAGTACTCTTTCTAGCACTGCCATATGGAAACAGATACATCTTCAGTGTTTCTACAATAACAATCATCACGGTTATCACCTCTTATTGCACAGCACATGTACTCAAGGGCATACATAAGAGGGAAATTAAACACACAAACAGGCTGACAGACGGATACACTGAGAGTGAAAGAGGGAGACAGAAAATGGACAAGGGATGCCAGGGAAATGAGAAAAATAACAGCGACATAAAAAGGGAAACAAGATGGATAATGATGCAGGAAAAGAGAAGGATTACAGAGATACACTTTTTTTGCATTTA
The DNA here is from genome assembly GCA_032362345.1 of Sandelia bainsii. Classification (NCBI taxonomy): domain Eukaryota; kingdom Metazoa; phylum Chordata; class Actinopteri; order Anabantiformes; family Anabantidae; genus Sandelia; species Sandelia bainsii. The sequence continues at coordinate 5,234,161 of JAUMHL010000004.1, forward strand.
CCTTACCTGACAAAGAATCAGAGGACATTTTTCCTTGCTGCTGCATTTTGAATGCTGGCTCCATTGTGAGACTACAGAGATACAGAGAGGGAGCGAGCCAGCATGCCTCACTGTGGGTTTTTATGACGGAGTCCGCGTAGCAGTTCAGGGAGCGAGCAAGCAAGTGAGCGTGCAACAGAGCCAGGAGGAAGGTATGTGAGAAGAAATAAGCTTATTTATTACCTCGTCAAATGTCTCCAATCTCATTTCAATTTCTTTCATTCTCATTTTCTGAGTGTGTGTGGACGTCTTACACAAAGTACATGTACTACAGATGGAGATTTATGAAGTACAGGGAGGTGGGAGAAGCATGTGGGGAGGAGGGATTGATAGAGGTTTAAAAAGTGGAAGAGAAGGTGTTGAAAAGAGGAAAAGAGCAATAAGTTTAGTTTATGTTTATGGTTACTCACTTAGGCAGTGTGCCATTACTCTTCCCTCCCCATCAAGTAACCTTTCAACAGATAACACTAAGCAAAGCTTACATGTACCACAACATTGGTTGGGCTTTATGTAACAGAGATCTTATCCAGTAAATTTGCAGCCTAAATGACAAAATGCCAACATGTTTACATAAGAGACAAGAAATCCATGCAGACTACTAGACCTTCCACTTGTTTGCCCACTGTAGTGTGCAAAAAAGGGAGCAAGTGTATATAACTTTATGACACGTTTTCCTTCTTTCAATTTGTTCATTTGTAGGTTAATAATGCATTCTCCTTTCAGTGAAACTATAACAGTGTCTGTCCTTAGGTGGAGTCAGATTTTAATTAAATGATTTAAATTTAATTTGGTGAGATAGCTGTCCAACGTGGCTTCATTTCAACTTTGTTACTTTGTCTAATGTCAATTTTCACAGCTTTACATCTTGAAAAGATCACACCTTTACTTTCTGCTTTGTGCTCTCAGGTTGTTCACATGTCTCACTCCCCTGTTTATCTGCTCATTGAGCATAAAACTAATTTTTCATTCAATATTTGTTAGCTTTCTGCCATGCAGTGTGGAGAAGGGACATCAGAAGATTTAGCCAGTTCGTGTAAAGCTCCTCTTCTCTGTGATATAGTAAGAAAATCTGAAGAGGCGAGGTAAACAACAGTGCTGTTGTTATGCTTTCATGTGGTGTGTGCTCTGTTGGGTATAAAAGCTCATTCTCAACCAACTTAAAAATCCATCTTAGTCTACTGTCATAGCATATTATTTAATACATGTGTAGCTTTTATTTAAAGCTAAACTTTAAGAAAGAAGATCTTTCAATACTAAAATATGCAGTCAAATAAAAATTAAAGTCACCTGCCTTTGGAAGCAGATCTGGAGTGGTGAACAATAATGGTGAACCTCTCCATGAAAGTACAGGAAGTGGACTGGGTAGCTAGGACTCTTAGCCACAATCCAGTGTGTGTTAGGGCCCTGTGTGATTCTTTTTAAACTCAGTGTTAATATTATTATGTTACTTAGAATAAATTTTATTAAATATATCATTTTTAAACTGTTTTTAGTAACTCAGCATTTCTCACTAGATTGCTTGCTTGACTATAATTATCCAGATCAGATCACTGTCACCCTAACTCTGAAATTAAGGAACACAAGGCATAAAAGGCAAATGATGAAACCAGTATTAATGGACACTCATTTTTACTTGCATGGACTTGCAAGTGAAATCCTCATTCTAATGCTATTAATATGAAAATCTTGGTTATACATTAAGATTACACTTAAGATAACATTGTGGATCCAGACATATGACACTGCTGGAGTTAATGTAAGAAAGCAGAACTATCAATGACTTTCTAAACAAATGATTGCTTAACAGACTTAATGCATGAACTAAATTATAAAAACATTAGTTTGTCTGTAGTTCTTTTACCATGTTTACCTCTGAGGTGCCTGAAGTGTCTTCTTAAATAGAAAGCAGTGTGAAAAAGTGATGTGATGTGATGTGGTATCCTGAATGGAGTCCAAAAATTGCATTGTGGAACAGCAGTTGGTAACCAAACAGTCATGAATGATTAGATTTCTCACTTTCTAATGAGCCATTTGTAAAACTGAGGGTGAGTCATCTGCAAGTATAAATAAAAATACATAATAAAATGGTTTATTTTAATCCCTCAAGTCTGCCATGAATGTTCATATGTTATAAATGGATTTTTGTCTAGATGCCCTACAGGCCTCTTTTAGGGGGCTATTAGAGACGTCTCCCTAGAGAATTAAAGATCTTTAACATTAAAGTTAAAAGAATATTAAGATAAAGCATGTTTGACCCTGTGGTAGAATTTTCCACCACATAGCAACCTAAAGGTTTTTCATATTATTGCTTAAATATAGTAATCTATAAAGGAAAAACAAAATATTTATCAACATAAAAATAACTGATTTCAACTTATAAGGGTCAGGGCTGACTGGTAAAACAGAAGGTACACAGTAGTGTCATGCCAAAGTAAGATGCCAGCTTTGTACTGCAACATTGTGTAAATTAAAATTTAAAAGATATGCAAGCAATAAACAAATTTTCATATTAGCATATTTGTTAAAGAAGCACCATTCACAGCAGATAGTGTATAGACACACAGTATTTATTAAAAAAATCTGTGCTGGCTCAGCATCCTTGCTTCACTATGTCAGATTTCTGTGTGTGTGTGTATGTATGTTTGAGTGTCTGTATGTGATTATCCTGAGTTTATTGAATTGCTCAGTAGGAGCATATTATCAGCGTCTGTTTATTATAGCTTATTCTTAATTATCATGTTCCTGACTCTGCATCCCATGGAGAATCAAATGACACACAGAAAGAAAAAGACACAACCATATGTCTCAGTGTTTACGCAACTTGGATTATAGTCATTTAGAAATAACTGATATTTCTTCAGTTCCTCCAGACAGTTAGACTAAATGCACATTTACTTCACAAAGTAATTAGAGCCTTTCACCTTTCAACATGTTTCATGTTGTAGATTTAAATGGATAAAATCAGTCTAAACTCAAACTGAGAAAGTGAAAAGTTCATTTACAAATGAGTCCCTTTGCTGTGATTTTTGCTAATGATAGACATTGATCGAAATTCACCTGTAGCAAAATAAATTGATTGGACATAGTTTTACACACAAGTGTGCATTTAAGGTTCCACAATTCACACTGCATACAAAGACAAAAAACAAGCCATTACAAGGAACTCTTTTTAGACCTTTGCACTACAGTGGTGCAAAGGTATAAAGGTATTTTTAAAGTTTAATGTTCCCAGGAGCACAGTGATTTCAGTAATTGTGAAATAGAAGTTAGACTTCCTAGAGATAGCCACCAGGCCAAACTGACTAAAAGTTCAAAAAGGGCCTTGGTCAGGGAGGTGACCGAGAACATTCAGGAGCCTTCTGCAGAGAAGGAAGAACCTACTGTAACAACAGCCATCACAGCAGCTCTTTATTGATGAGGACTTTCAGCTATGGAAGCAAAGACATATGATAGGCTGCTAGGAGTTTGCCAAATCAAATTTAAAGGGCTTCGAGGGCATGAGGAAAAATATTTTCTAGACTGAGACAAAAATTGAACCCTTTGGGCAACACTCCCAGTATCGTCAGAACACATGAAACTTTTCATCACTTGGCTAATACTACCGCAGTGCATGGTGAAAGCATTGTGCATCATATACTAAAGGTGCTTCTCAACAGCACAGGCAGGTATACTAGTTAGAATTGAAGTAAGGATGAATGAAGCTACACAGAAGTCCTTGATGAAAACCTGATCCCGAGACCTGACAGTGGGTCAACAGTTCACCTTACAGGTCGGCAGTCGTCCAAGACACACTGCCAAGTCGCTGGAGTTTCTAGGCTTCAAGTCTGATTGTCCTTGACAGGTGCAGCCTTATCTCAAACTTGAGCATCATAAACATTTCATGGGGCTAAAGTCAGAACTTAGCTTGCTCATTAGGCCACTGCTCATTAAAACTGGTAGCAATTGCTATTGATACATATATGGGGAAGTCATACAATTTGTAGAATATAGCTTCAGATTAATATAAAATTGACCCTGATTTCTAATGAAAATTGAGGCACAAATCATGTATCTAAAAAGATCACTTCACTCTTCCTCTTTGATGCAAAATTGGTGATAGTTCTACTACATACCAACTACACCATCTCAGTGTTGGAGGAAAGGAGACGACGAGTAATTGTGAGAGACATAATGAGACAAAGAGGAAAACATACTCCTCATCTATTTCTGGTGAGGGGGAATGAGCAGACTGTGATTTTGTTTTAGTATCTGACAAAGTGATTATTATTTCAATATGAATCACCTTTCATTAATAATAGTGATATTTATTTTCATATGTATTAAAACACCACCATCTAGTGAACATTTAATCAAATTGCAGGATGCTGTTTAATGTTTTGCAATCTATAGCAATTAGTCTCTAGTCAGTCATAATGACTCGCAGAAGTACCTGTACGGTACATGACATATTTAATAGTGGCATGTACACACATACTGTACATGCATCATTGTGGGCACATGTGTATGAATGAATACATACAGACTAAAGCAAGAGACAGACAAACACACATGCACACACTGCTACCACATAGCCTGATCTCTGATGAGGATTAGTATGTGGGTGGAGGCTCCACAGATACAAAACCCAACTAAACCATGTCTGCAGTTTCTTTGTTGGGACCTCACACCGGAAACTCTTCCTGCAGACTGAGGCTTAGTGAATAGTTTTTTTTTTAAATGAGGCAAGCACGCATGGCTCACAAGTTCTCTATGATCACCAATATGGCATAGGATATGTAGCAGATTTGATGTATTTAGAAGCTCTTAAACAGAATGTTTAGAGGCACATGATATAATTTATGTTAAGAAGCTTATGTGCTGTGGCCATGCACTGTACTGTATGTTCAGTTCATTTTTGTAAAAGCTAGAATCCACATAAGAAGCTGACCTGTGACGCTCTCAAATGCAAGTGTAGCCAATAAATGATTAACAAATTGTTTTTTGTTATTTATTATTTTATTTGGCAAGATGACTACTGTGGAGATTACGGATGTGTTATCATGGTCAGCAACATTTCTTTTAGATAAAACCAAAATGATGAAAACTATTTCTAATTTGTCATTAGCAATACAAACACAGACATGTGTTGCTAATGGCTAATTAACCTGAGATGGGGAGAAATGCAGTTCTAAAATATGGCAAGATATACAATGCCAAATACTTTCAGTCACATGAGTGTGATAAACCAATTATTGTAGTAGTTACTAGTAATTTCATTAATGTTCCAGCACAAACCAATACTTTTTTAAACCTGTGGGAAAATGAATGTCATATATAACTTAAATAAATGCATATATAAAAATAAACTGAATAGGCTTTATAATGTGGAAAATAAGATTACTGCCATTAGAAGATGGTGTTACCTGCATCCATATATAAGCACTAATACAGATGGAGGCAAAGAATACATGACAGTATGTCCTGTGCCCACCAAGTCCACTCTTAATCAAGATACCTTGGGCTATATTATCTCAATCATCCCATAGACTCTCACCAAATACTGTGTTCATTTCACAATCAGTTTTTAAAAGGTAATTTGTTTAGCCCATATTAAATCAATTTAATTGGTAATGCCATTTACCAGCTGACTGGAACTTTGTTTCAGTTGTCCAATTATATGATTTGAACTGACAGCTGGTAGCCAATCAGGAACAACTATTTTCTAAGGTTTTGGTGTATGAAAAGCTCTCTTAAAAGACTGAAATCAAATTTCCACAGTGCATTGTGGAATTTACAGGGAAAAGGTCACAGCAACAAAATAGTGTAAATGTCATGTATCGAACTTTTGTTCAGCGTTCTGAACGCTTTGATCCAAAGCCTTTAAACAACACCCTGTACACATGGCTCAGTCTCCTTGTTCGGCTGCAGTCCATGTCGAGATAAATTTTAACGCTAATGGTGTATCACTTGTCTGGAACGGCCTCATCCATCCATTTCATGTAAGCCAGACTGCCGTCCTCCACCCTGAAGCTGAGGACTTCTGGGTTTCCATAGGGATGGACAGACCTGGAAAGAACCATCACAAATGCATAATAACATGTCAATGAAAACATTGTTCAGATGTTCAGTAGAAACACATCTGTACTAATTCAAATCATTTTCAAACTGGGGCTTCTTTCCTCAACTTTATGGAATTCAACACTTAATCACAGACTTAAACATAACTTTCACCATTAGTTTGTTCAGAGAATTCCCACACCTAAAAGATAAAAATCAGAATCCACCAGATGAACCTAAAATCATGTACCCAATGTTTCTGTCTGTTATATCATATAGAATATCATGTGAGATCTTGATATCCCTTTTGTGGATGTGTAATTAGAAGTACATGCACCATTTCTATAAAGTAGAACTATCTGTTACAGTAATGGATAATTAGATTTTATTCATTCATAAATATAATGCTGCAGAACAGTGCTACTGAAAAACTGAAGTGCCCAGTCATTAAGGCCGAGGGTGAAGTAATGAAAATTACCCCATAAACCCCAATCTGAAAATAACTACAACAAACGTGTTCAACAGTAATTTTGTGTACATTTTGCAATGAGCTTAAATAACAACATTTTACATAGGGCATTACAAGCAAAGTCTCACCTTACATAATCTACTACTTGCTGGATCCTGGAGGTTCTCGTTTTCACCAGCTGCAACAACAATATCATCTAACATTACACTGTTGTCTATTTCAGCATGCTTGTTCAGTGCATATGGATCACAAATGTTCTTTTGCAGTAAGCTTACCATTAGAATTTCACTTGCTTCCTGGATTTGACCTTTCCAATAGTACCTAAAGAACCAGAGAACATAAGACAGAATTGTACCACTATACAAGTATGTGAAGGACCATAAATCAGTAAGTTCTTAAAGTACCAGCACATAATGGTCAAAAATATAACTGAAACTTATCCATTACACACCTGCACGCACAAAACCCTGACCAACTCACCCATCAACACTCCCATCCCTGAAGTAATTCTACCACATCCTCTATTTTTAGTCTAAACATGCTTGAATAACAGGTTTAATACTGTCTTTCGTATTCAGTTACCATCTGTCCTCTACAGCCTGGGTTTTTCCTTTCCTTATTTGTGGTTATGCATTATCAGGAAAGCTAATCCATGCACAAAAACACAGCACAACCCTGCAGGCTAACTGTCACTACATTTCTAGCAGTGGTGGCCTGTGAAAAATGTTGTAGGTGGGGCTGCACCATATTCACTTAGCTCATATTATAGCCTCAAAATAATATATCAAGGAAGTTTGTGATACTGACATTTATGAAGATATAGAACAAAATTACTGAACAACCTTTATAGCATGTTATTTTGTGACAAGCAAGGATAGCTATGTACTTAAGATCAGGAATTAACATTATAAAGAAATCATGACTCACAATCATGTGCGGTGAATACAACCTATAATATTTTTTTTTTATAATGTACTACTGAAACACAGCAATTGCAACTTGCAGGCAACTGCATTTATTAGTGAAAACAAAATGAATGGCATTTTCCATCCTTCTTTTCCAGTGAGCTACTGTCCTGTCCACAGATTACTGTAATCAGATTGCATGTATATGCATTATATCTGCATATACGTGCATGTATCTGCATGGCTCACAGATCTTAACTGTACAGTTACCAAAAATAAAGCTTTCTGCCTTTCTTTTTTTGCTGTGTTCATTTAGATGCAGTGACAGTGCATGAGAGAGGGGAAAAGACAGTGGAGAGAGACACAGATGATACTCTGTGGACTTTGTACTGTGGACTTTAAATTAAAAACAAGGTGGCATCACTCCATAATGATCTCTACCTCTTTCAGCCATGCCTCTGTTATGCACATCCGCTCCCTGGGAGAAATCTACTTGGGGAAAACTTCCATATTATATATTACTATTGAAGTAGCTGCCTTTTAGGTGCTAAATTGTCATCGGAGACTGACATGCTCATGTCTCACTCTTAGACATTGGGCTTGTGTTGTTGTTGTGCATGCTATGGAATGTAAATGCGTTTTTATCAAAATGTATACCAGTGTTGTGGACAGTATGATATGCCACGTCTCTAGTGACCCTACTACTGAAGTTAGAAATGTTTCTGATAAGTTTCCTTCCCATGGAGAGAATAGCCACAGCATTAAGGAAGATCTTGATCGTTTTCAAAGTAGAGAAGCAACTCTCTGATCCTGCTGTTGTCATGGGTGTAGCGATGAGAGTGTTGAGAAGACTGACAGCCTCAGTGAATGCGCCCTGAAGGTTGTTCTCCATGAAAAACTGCAAAACTGCGGCAGGCCTGGAACCTGTCATTCTCATAGACCAGAGACAGTTCTGTTTTCAGCTTGGCTTTGTTCAGCATGGGGTAGGCCTCCACTGTGGTTGCCAGTGCTGAATCAGGGATCTTTACTCTGTGTTTTGGGAACACATCTCCTTGCACTGATGAGGTGATAATCATTCCTTGGCATGACTCAAAATGGTATAACATACCTATAAAATTATATATGGAATATATTAAAAAAAAACAAAAAAACAATATATATATATATATATGTGTATATATATATATTTGTTTTTTTTTTACACTACCGGTCAAAAGTTTTAGAACACCCCAATTTTTCCAGTTATTTATTGCAATTCAAGTCGTTCAAGTCCAAT
>JAUMHL010000004.1:5242985-5275714 GCA_032362345.1 Sandelia bainsii
TTGTACTATGCTTTCATTTCAGAGTGCAATGAGACATTAAACTGCATAATTTTCAATAAAAAAACGGAAAAATTGGGGTGTTCTAAAACTTTTGACCGGTAGTGTATATATACATATAAAACAGAGCAGTACAAAGTAAATAGCATAATGAAAAAAATGTCTGTGTAAATAATAAAATCTGTATCCTTTTGTATTAGCATTTTATTTAATCACAAGTACTTGATATCAGGAATTAACATTATCATTAACATTAACATAGAAATCACACCTTAAAATCATGAGTGGTGAAAATAACCCATAATAATTTTTTAATATTGTCCTACTGAAACATGGCAATTTGTACTTTTATGAATCTTAATATATATATAAATTAATAAAATAAATGAAAACACCTAATTCAGTGTAGCTTGCAAAAATAATTATATCACAGCTTACCTCTGTAGCAAGCTGCTGCTGTTTTCCTTCTCCCAGTTTCCACCGTTTCTTCTTTCTGTGACTGCACAGGTCCACTGTTCCCCTTGCAGAGAAATAATGGAGTCCCTGGTCCAAAACAGAATTTTCCAGTAACAGTTACTACTTCAGAAACTAACCTACTGGAGGCATACAATTAATTTGCTATCGTGAACTGTGTTTAACAGCAAATGTTAAATTTTTTTTTTAAATTGCTCTATAGGGTGTTGAGCCAGAACAGACCAGATGTATGTTTTTAAGACTATTAGTGTGCTACAGTTTTATATAGATATAAAAATGTACCTTATTTTTGCATGTTGTCTGTGAAGATCTGGAGATGTCTTCTGAAGACAGAGTCAATGTTCCTCTTCTGTTAAACAGCATGTCCACATGTAGCATGATGTTGTGAAACAGTGCCTGGAAAAAAAACATGTCCTCACATTCCAGCACTCTCACAAAGCCACCGACCTCTCTCACAGTTTCATAATCACAGTTTCCACATCCTTTGATGGTCCGGAAACACCTCTGGAAGTTGTGCTTGTGCTCGTGCACGGAGTTCAACAGCCTCCCTGAGGAAATTCCATCATGTTGATAAAGTTCCTGGAAGTCTGTGTGCCACCACTTGATCAAGAACAGTGGTTTGCTTAGCTGACCAGAAAAAAGCGCAGAAAATTCATCCAGGTCTGAAAAAAAAATTACCAATCCTGGGGTTGTGTGGTGTTGCCTGCTGCATGACAAGGTTCAGCTGATGGGCATAGCAGTGGACATTTCTGTAGACATTCTTGTCCTGTCTCTGCACTCCACCTATGACTCCCTCCCTTCATCATGGCTGCCCCATCACAGGCCTGAGCGATGAGTCTGGTCACTTGTCCTTCTGAGAGGATATTGCTTAGCCTGTCCAAAAGCGCTGTCCACCTCTTTGTTGTGTTTTCTCACCCCAATTCTGTAGCCTTCATCCAGCTGAGTAGAATTGTTAACTCTGCCTAGCGTGGCTGTATTCCCCATATGCGCTCTTGTAGTTACATTTGTTTCTTAATTTTTTCAGATACATTTTCATGTCCCTAATTCCTCTCACAATAAAAATGGCTCATTGACTCAATTTCGAAAAAACAATTTAAGATATCTACAAATCAATTTTGCCCATCTGCAATGTGAATTCCAGATATCTTTAATTGTATTATGACTGGTCAAAATTAAAATTACAGATATCTTTAATAACATAACTTTCAGAAATATATTGCAGGTATTTAAAAGGCGAATTGCGTCTATCTGTAATTGTAATAATAATTACTTTCAATTATTTTTATTTTAAAAGGAAAATCCAAAAATAATTTTCACCAGCGGCAGCGTCCCCGTGCCCTCTATTGGCCAGCCACCACAGTCTTCTAGTGATTAGAAAACTGCAACCTATTCACCTGTAGTTTCCTAGGAAACCAGCTACGCACTACCTAGGTATAAAAGAACATTGTGTTTATATGTACATGCATCTGCACATATGACAGACATTATTTCTAGGCTAGTATTTGTGGCTGAAGTTGTTTCAGCTAGGTAGAAAGTTGCATCAAGATAGAGGTTGAAAACTATTTACATTGTGGAGGTCCTGGAGAGAATGTTAATGCTGGCTGCCAGCCGCATCTCCATGATTGCCCTGGAAAGAAGACAGAATAGTAGGGAGTATAGATGGAAAAGAAAGATTAAACATTTACAAATCACTACCTGTTTTGTAAATTACAGCATGAAAGGTGGCCCTTCATCATGGCACTCATTAATCAGGCTGCAATAAAATACTTTCAAACAGTAAATTCTGAAAGAAATTGTTAACTTTGCTTCAAGTTGCAGCCAGGGCTGATATTAATAGTTTATTAAGTGCTCAACCATGCCCCTTCCTTAAACCGTAGCCCCTGAAGGAAGTGGTTTACGTATTTATAGCTACTCTTTTTTTTTTTTACCAGTAAATGAACAACTTTCCGGAAGCTCTTTGGTTAATTTAAAATAGTTCAAGCTACTTTGTAATAACAATGATCAACTTGACAGTGTACATGTGATACAAAATGATTTGTTTATTAAAACAGACGCAAGACACATGCCAACACAAAAATACCACTCAACTGAGTTTAATGCAAAACATGCCTACATGTTCACAGGTCACATGAAGCAAGAACTAAATACTCCACTAATCATGGGAAAGTGCAGGAATGTCAGCTTTGGTCAGACACCTGCCTTCCAGAAACCAGGTGTCCAGGTGGTGGTATTAAACAAAGCAGGATTACTCAGTTAGGCAGGTAACTTCTAAAACAGCACGCAACAACATCTCTGAACATTTGTGCAATACTTATGGTAAACACCTAAATACCACAATATATTTTTCACAGTTAAGCTGACAATTCAGCTTCCTGGAAGACACTTGAGACCTAAATATGGTAGTACTTGAACAGTACATACAGTACAGGACTTGAATATCTATGCAAATGTGAAAGTAGTTGAGCTACCAGCAAGCTACTGCAAAATGTAAACTACTACTTTAATACAGTACAGTATATTTTAGGAAATATGCTTATTTATTTTATTAGTATCATGTGTGAATAAATTTCCTATTCGGGATTCATTGAGGTGTTTGTTTTATTTTGTGATTCACTCCAGTGTGTTTTTAATGTTACAGTCTAAAAGGCTGCTATATGTAACCTGACATTAATGTGCTAACCACTCACTACTGTACCTGCCAATGTCCTTGGCTACATGTTCGTTGGGACTGTTGATGAGGAGGACAGAATGGTGGCCCGGTACGTAGTTCCCTGCGAAGGCTGAATGAAGCTGAGCCCCAATAGACCACAACCCAGGATACATGGACACGGATAGCACGAAGAGCTAGAGAGGATGGGGTGTAATAATTGACAAGAACATCTCAAGGTGTTAACTTGATAAAGATTTAAACAGATTTAAAGAGCGTTTGTTCCTGTACCTGTAATAAATGTCATTGTTTTATGTCATTTTATGTTTTTCTTAAACCTCAGTCATCAGCTGTAACTCAGTTATAAATCATTTGCTAGGATTGCCATGTTTGGCTTGAACTGGATTCAGAATTTATCCTTTTATTACTTGTCACTGTCTGTCACAGACACATTAATGCTGGCCTTGGCATGGACCCAGCGCCCAGTTCATAATCTGTCCTACTTCTGTGCACAGCTCAGCATCACAGTGAGGCACAGAAGCGTGCACATCCAACACAAATGTTAGGGAAAAAATACAATTAATTTTTAAGACAGAGGCGCGGGTGTGTTTCGTGTAAAATGGTTGTAAATGTCCATAAAATAATTGTAGTTCTTACCACACATGACATGGTCACCACCGACCGACAGACTGAGTGGAAAGCAGCCTCTTTAAAGCGTCGCACGAGCAGCCACTCCATCCTGCTAGTAGCAACAAATGTCATTCCAACAGTCCGACTAGTGCAGGTAATAACGACAAACTGCGCTGAACCTCGTTCATAAAACCGCTGAGACTTTATTCCGGTACAATTTCAATCGGTCGTCTTATTTATAACCATTTCAGCACCAGCTGTGCGAGAGACAACTCTGAAAACTAATTTCCTCTGCATAAGTGCATGGTGGTGACAGGTACTGTGCTGTAGGTCGGATGGTTCAAGGAAGAGATAAATCGCTGCGCCGTTCAATTGGCTGCTAACGCTTCCTGACAGGCCGGCGACCAATACAATTGCAGCTTCAACTCTGGTGCCCTGCCCCCGGACCGGGGGTCATAATCGCCGTTTGTGTGTTTGCGGTTTAAACAAAACTTCTGCTTTCAGACTCACAGTGTGTTTTTAATGACAATAAACGGGATATTGTGAAATCAGCAGAGAATGTTTATAAGGATGTTGTTCAGTGTCCGACGTTGGTGTGGGGCAAACTACAGTCTGCACAGTAATAAATAATGAAGCTATATTTAGACTATTTGAAACATCAAACCATTAATGAAGTCTTCTCTTTTATGCTGGTGCTATTCCTGTATGCATTATAGTACCTGTAGATTATTGGGTATATAGTTGTTAAAAATAGATCCACCTCAACCTGGTGCACCGTTAAAACACTGCATATTAGGCTGTATAACACTCTTGATATGCAATTACTGCATAATGTTAATTTATTATTTTTTTATATTTTGTAAACATTTTTATATTGAGCTAATGCCACTTTTACTCAACCAAAAAACGGTGTAAAAAGGCAACTGCAAGCCAACATGAAAACATCATCCCAGTGGTGAAGTATGATGGAGGGAGCATTATGATTCAGGGCTCCTTTACTGCCTCTGGATCTGGACAGCTTGTCATTATGTAGGGGAAAGTGAATTCCCAAATTTATCAAGGTACCCGACAGGATAATGCCAAGATGGGTGTCTACAAGCTGAAGCTCAGAAGAAGCTGGGTGATGCAGCAGAACAATAACTCTAAACATCAAAGTAAATCTACTACGGAATGAATTCAGACACACAAAATCTGCCTTTTGGAGTGGCCCAGTAAAAGCCCAGACCTCAATCCAATAGAGCTCCTAACCTCAAGAGAGCCATTCACACTGGATGTCTTACGAATATGGCTGAACTGAAGCAATTCTATAAGGAAGCAAAATCCCTCCTGATGTGGTGCATGTGTGTGCACAACTACAGGAAGCGCTTGCTTAAGGTTACTGCTGCCAAAGGTGGTTCAACCAGTTATTAAAACACTGTTGCCGTTACTTCTTTCAGTGCCACTCTGTATGGTTAATGGATGTGTGTTCAGTAAAGACATGAACAATCATGACTGTTTTTGTTTTATCAGCTTAGAAATATGAAGTAATATGAAGAAGTGCTTGTTGGTATTTGTGACTTTGGTGCGGTTCAGATCACATTTAATGTCTAATTCATGCAAAAAAACAGGGAATTGCAGGGAATTGCAAACAGTGCCATTACTTTTCTTGCAACTGTAAGTTTACATACAGCATTCTACCTTTGCCTTTTTTAATTTCCATATTCTGCTGACAAGGTGCAATTCCAGTAAGGGGCAGTGGGAACCACCACCACTTTTAATGAGGTCAGAAGAAAACAAAACTTTGTATATGAAAACAAAAAAGTGGATTTTTGATTAGGAGTACATGAGTAAAGCCAACGTTTCTTTCAGCTGCTCCCTTTGGAGGTCACGATAGCAGATCACCTGCCTCTGCATATATGATTTGGCAAGGATGTTACACCTGATGCCTTTCCTGACACAACCCCTCCTCATTTATCTGTGCTTGGGACTGGCTCTAGGGAGGGGACCGGGACGCAAACCACCAGCCCTGAGGTTGTCAGACAGTTAGAAATAGTCGACTGCCCTACTGCGCCACCGATCCCAGTACATCAATAATGCCAAAGTTTAACAGAAACACAAGTATTTTAACAAAGTTTAAGTAACTGCTGGCTATGAGCTGGTAAAAGTTTCATCAGGCATTTTACTTTAACATGATACATGTTTTGGAAGCTGAATAATCAACTATTTTAAAACACTGCAATCAACAGTCTTACACTGTAGTCACTGTAGTACACCATATATGCGTTTTCACACATACATTTCTGATTATTCTGTAACAAAATGAAAACATGTGTAGCACAGCACAAAAAAAAACACATGATAAAATACAGAGCCAAGGAAAAAGGCTCTGTCTTCTGTTTAACTGACTAAGACCAGGCTCTCTGATTTGCATATTTTTTCTGCCAGTAAGAAGCCTATCACGTGTGAACAGATGTTTGGGTGTGGGTACGGGTGTGGGTGAACACGTCTTGCTCTGTTGATTGGTGATAAAATGCAGTATCAGAGCATTTATAGGGTGTGCACTGATAGAAGTCGGTTCATTGAAATAGAAAAGTCTTTTATTTTCTTTCTTTTTTTTTTTTTGTCAAAAAGTGGTTCTGTGGAGGATGTCCACATGGGGGAGTTGTGGGTCCATACATTTCTCCCCTCCGTCCCCTCCTTCCATTATGCATAAATAAAATGTAGAGTGTTCATTTAGCATGTAAAAAACTCTCATCGAATAAAATGAAATGCTCCAACACAGCAAGTTGCATGACTCACCCCATTCCCTTTTTATACTTGACCTCTTCCCTGCCAGCTTTGCATACTTGGCTTTGTTTTTCCTCCTCTTTCATTGGACACAGTACAGATCAGAGAATGAACAGCAGGGGGCGCCACACAAGTCACAAGCCTCAGAACAAACCAATTTATTTCCCAAACTCACACAGGCTTCATTTGAGAGCCCATCAGAGAGATCCAATAGAGCCACTTAAACCACTGTTCCCCAACATGAAAGAAGGCAACCAAAATAGAGAGATAGGAAGAAAGGCGAGGAGCCAAAAGAGAGGCGTTTGATCAGCTTGTTCTGGGGCATCACTCAGAGGGGTTCACTTCCCCTAAGAAGTACTGAAGCCTTTTTGTGGCTTAGAAGTGTAATGTGAAAAATAGGATAATTTTTAATTCTGTCTGTGCTTCTTGTCCGCTTGTATATAATGAGGGCATAAGGTCTACAGTAAGAGCAGGAAAAGCAGGAAAATTAGATAAGAAGAGGAAAGGTACAAAAGAACCTGGCAAGAGGTGCCTTGCCTAATTCGCCATTAAAACGCAATTTTCTCTCAGTGGGATCAAGGAAGTTGCCTCATTGTGAAAGAGTGTAAATTCCAGCTGGACAAACTGTGAGATTAATACAGTAGATACCAGAAAAAGGATTTTAGTGAGTTTTTATTAACATGGAAACAAAGCTGACGGAGATTAAAAACCAAAATGAAGGACTAGACACAACTTTATTCTGTGGACTTTCACTGCTGTTGTCACATTGCTGTGTGGCCGTGGCATTACTGCATTGAATGGGAGGAAGAGGATGAAGGGAAAGAAGCTGGAAACTGCTGGACACGCAGAGGTCAGTTAAGTCCTACTGAAGGGACCTTCCAGACTGTGATTACCTCTAAAGGAAGAAACTCGTCCTCCCAAGGAGGTTAATTAAAAAAGTCATGGGGCCAAGCAGGGAAGTGTCTCCATCACCGCAATGAACTCTGCTGACCCCTCCATCCTCTTGGACAGACATAGCCATCTATCACAGCTGATTCCTGAGCTGTCTGGCCCCTGCTGGTGCCACTGAAATCCCTGAGTGACTGAAAACACAAAAGTGTGTATAGCAGCACCGCAACTATGACAAGCAATGAGGGAAAAAAAATATACCAATGCCAAGACATCCACTGTTGAAGTCCCTCAGGTAATGAAACCTCTCCCCTCTCAAGGATCAGACAAACACCATATATTGTCATCTTCCCTCCATTCTCTGTCTTGATATTCTTTTTTTGCCTTCCATGTCACAAGTACTGCAGCACACAAGCCCATTTATCAGAAAATGGCACTGTCATGCAGTTTATTTCTCTGCTCTCCAGAAAGGAACTGCGTACTGAGTATTTATAGAGTATAAGCACACTGTTCATATCCAAAACCATGGGTAAGCATTTAAGCTCAATACTTGCTGTGAGGAAAAAGCGGAATATAGGAGTGTTGCCTTCCCCGATGACAGCATGAAAGAATCAGCCTCCATCAATGAAAAAATCCCTCCAGCAATCCCTGCTGAGAAGAAAGATTGTCATTCCTATTTCCCTAGATCTAGGAGGTGAGGACAAAGGTGTGAGTGTGCAAAACGGAAAGACACAGTAAGGACAGAACTGAGAAAGTGAGATAAAGAAGAAGGAAAGATAAGAGGAGAGACAAAGAGAAAAATTGAGCACTTTGGTAGGGTAGGTTTGAGAGAGGACAGAGAGCCTGGAGCAGTCTTACAGGAATAAGTTAAACATTTTCATAAATCTGTTCTTGTGGAGTTCACCTGCAGTGGCGGGAGGCTTAAATCACGTCATGCTTGATTGGCTGAGAGGCCAATGCTGAGCACAGGGGCCCACCTCTGCTAAAGAAAAACCTGTGCTTCCTCATTACACTTTCCTCACCAAGCCGTCTGCAGCATAACCATTCCTCGTGCTGACGCAGGTAAAATGAGCTCATTCCCTCTCCATTCACAAGCTGAGTGCACCAAAATTCGCAGAAGGGAGAAGCATAATAAGTTCAGACTCCCAAGTTAAAGTGCCTGCAGGCAATAAGGTGGAGGATGAACAGTGGAGACTTGATGGAAGTGTGTGCGCCCATGTGCTTGAAAGTGAAGTTACATTAAAAAAAAAGAAAGAACCACACTGTTCCTGACTGCACAATTACTTCACTTAAAAATCCTCTTAAAATTATTAATTCAAAAATATTTCCACAAGAATGCCATGATTGATGACTCTAAGATTTGAAACAATCAATCAAAATATATATGCACATTTCTAGTGACAGACTTGGTTGGTGCCGTGCTCATATAGTATGCATGTGCTAATGGTGCATGCATAAACTACATATACAAACAATTTTCAGATACAACATGAAGCAAAACTAACTTTTAAAGGTTCAGTTCTGCTGACATTCTGTCTGCAAAGCAAGGTCATTTGAGGGGGAAAAAAAACATGGCACTGGGAAAAAAAAAATCTATATTCATTGATGTGCTGTCCAATGCAGATCAAACTTTGAGCTGGCTGTATAGTTAGGATGTGGTTGTGTGTCTGTCTGAGAGAGTGATTGTGTATCAACCTCAGCCACTCAACCATCAGAAAGTGGCATTATGGAAATGCAGGAATCACCATGAAAAGGGCAGCCAGAGGCATGCTCAGAGCAACCTTTTATATACAACACCTAATCAGCCAACCAACTGCCTTTGCTCCTATTTACCCTATTTATGAGTCACCCCTAAACCTGCAACTGCTTCATCTAATCTCTTCTCCTCCCTCTTCATCTTCTTTGGTAAGAGAGCAGCAGCTTCTTTCCCATATTAATTGTTTTCCACCTGGGCCCTTTTCAGCTCAGCTTATTATTCAGACCTTCACTGCCAGCCAGTTGATAACCCCAACTGCTGAGAGCAATTAACAAGAGTTCACCTACTGTACAGTGTAAATAACAGACCAAAGAACTTGAAAGTTATCACTACTGGAACAACAAAGAGAACCACAAACCACACATGGAGCACTGGAATCATAAAAGGACAAAAGCTGAAAAACTTTGGACTCCAAAATTTAATAGTTTATGTAATTGTTGATGTAAACAGTTTAAAATTCAGCTCAAGAAATCATGTAATAAGTTGGGTCAACATTTACACATCCCTGTCCCTGGACACTGACTGCACTCCATAAATGTGAATGGCCAGTATACATCTTCTGGATGGTGAGACCACAAACACTATATTTCCTGCAAGAATGAAAGAAATGAAACAACAACAGCAACAAAAGAGTGTGAGTAGAGAGCCAAGAGCACCCCCAAAAACTTCATCTCTTGTTAGGAAGCTCTTCTCTCTCTGAATCATCCATCCATCACGTTCAGCTTCACATTCCAGCAATCTCAACAGCCCATCAGTGTAACACAAACTAATCAGGACTTATTTATTTGGACCAAGCTCTGCAACATAAGTAAAAGACTCTGCAGGGTGCATACAAATATTAAACAAACCTCTAGTCAACTTGCTTAAGTCTTGTTTTGGACCATTTCACAATTTCCTTCCCTTCCCCCTATTTCACAAATCCCTTCCCAAATCTGGAGGGTGACATAAACATACTTTATGTTTGGTGTTTTATGAGCAAAAAGCAGAACCACAACAGTTGACTGAATGTAACCTATGAGTTATTTTCATATTTGAATGTGCGAAATATAAATACAACGGTGTCCATAAAGTGGGGTCTCTTTAAAGCCAGTGCAGAGAGAGCAGGGAAGGTTGCGAAGGTTAGGACAGAACAAGGAGGCAAAGAGAAGTGGAGAGAGAGAAGGGAGGGACAGAGGACCATTTTATGGACATTCAAAGGGAAATCAATGCTAATGAATAGGTTGGTTCATACAATGTGGTGATAAGGAAATGATCAGTTTAAGAGGATGCTGCTGTGAGTGTGCTTGTTTGCGTGTCACCAGAAACCGATAAGGATGTTTGGTATCAAGGATACACAACCCACTCTGCAAAGTCTTGCAAACACAGGTGTCCTTACCTATTAGAAAGTGGTCTAAACTAAAGACCCGGTCAATATCCAGGGTGTTGTATTGATTAAGTGACTGCGAATGGTTTGCTGTGGTGATACAGCAGTTACAGATGAAGTGTTGGACAGTATCTATTTAAAAATGCTGCCAATACCAGAATAAGAAGATCATCTTCGGTTTCATAATGCTATTCAGACCTCTGAGTCAGTTTCAGCACGGTGCAGCCAATATGGATTGTTTGTATGGCTAAAAAAGATGTCTTTTTATAACTGGTCTGAGCCACTTCTCAAGCTGTTGATTATGTTTTGGCATGTGTAACAAAATGTGGATATCCCTCCAGCTGCAACTCTCTTATATCTTATAACAGCACTACGCACACCTCTGGTTGTCATTGTTGGACCAGAATGAAACTAAACACATTTGTTTAACTAATAGAAGATTTGCTTGGATAAACAAGATTCCTGTTGAGAAGAATGAAGTGGCTATTGTTGGTAATTACAAATGCTTCGAGAAGTTAGGCAAAGCCAGGTGTGTGACTAGGTGGTGGTAGAGGGAGGCTTTTATTTAAAAGTGCTAATTAAAGTGGGAAGGTGTATAAAAGTGCTACAAATTAGCAGTGAGTCCCTGATGACACAAAGTATTTTGCAGGTTGCATAAGTAAACATATTTGCTCTGCCTATTTATCAACACGTATTTGTTGATCTCAACAGTTTCACAGTGCTACAATGAATATGGTTGGGAGGGTGGAGGTTTACAGCAAATAACAATAGAAGCAGGAGCGGCAGAGATCAAAAGATTTTATTTCTGTTGTAACTGGGAAAAGGGGCCTCCTTTGGTGTCTCTTCTGGGACTACTGCTCCAGATTCTGATATCCATTTTCCCTTTGTTTTCTCTCTTGGCCCTTTGAAATATTTAGTGAGAATCCCTGACTAACACATACACATACACACATTACGTGTGTGTGTGTGCACGGGCACTTTATGATTGCTGCACTCCCTCTAGGCATCATTCATCAACTGTGCATTCAACATCTGGATGTGGGCAGTCTTTCCGTCAGGACAAGAACACTTTAGATCTCTCCATTTTAACATAGAGCTCATCCCAAAGGATTGCTTCTCCCAGCCCAGGCCCGGCCCTTCATTTTATTTTCCCTCTAGAGGCTCCACTGAGTAATCTCTTACCACCATATCTTTATTTCTCTGTCAATCTCTTTCTTGGATCAGTGGTATCGTAACCTTCTCTCATGGGTTAGACTTTGCCTGATAGTTTGCTCTGTTCTACACTTTCACCTGCAACAGTTGACAGCAATGAAAAATATGCAGTTTTATAGCATATCTTTTTAAAATGCTGATGTATACTGTTAAAACAACATGTCAAATATGATCTATATTTGCAAGTGAAATACACACAGTATAATAAACTATTATTTCATGGAAACAGATGATGATACTGTAGCACCACAATCCCCACCATGGCCTTTACCCTCAGCAGAGCACAACCTCTAAAAATCTCTGTGCAATCTGCACCGCCTTGTTAGTGCACATACACCATATGAGGCCTGTTGTATTAGTTATTCTAATGCATGTCTTGTTATCCATATAGATGAGAGAGGGAATAAACCAACAGATGGCCGGGGAAAGAGGGAGTCACAAACACAAAATCGTCCTCCAGGAATGTGGGGATCACATTCATTGCCTGCACACACCTAGAGACTCAGAGACAGCGCTCGCTGCCAGCAAACATTTCACCACTTTCCAATTCTGCTCAATTCTCTGCAATGTCTTGGCAATGATCCAGTCAGCCAATTGTGTGTAAAAGTTGCAGAGGGATTGCCAGCAGAGATTTAATCTCTTCTCTCCCTTTCCAGGAGTTTCTTGCTGGGTTTCTGTTATCTCCAGGTCTGGAAATATCAATAAAGAGTATCAATAATATGGTTATTTCACACATATGACTTGTGTTGGGGTATTCCCTCCTTGCTTTGAAACTACAGTACATTTAATTAACAATTTGCAAAGAGCTAACTCTTCCATCTCTAGAGGAATTCTACATCCAATTTGAGCACATTTATCTACTAATAGAAAAGATTTGCTTAGTTAATTGGTGAA
Source organism: Sandelia bainsii (assembly GCA_032362345.1). Taxonomy (NCBI): domain Eukaryota; kingdom Metazoa; phylum Chordata; class Actinopteri; order Anabantiformes; family Anabantidae; genus Sandelia; species Sandelia bainsii. The sequence goes on from JAUMHL010000004.1 coordinate 5,255,613, forward strand.
ATATTTGTGAACATGACACCACCTGGTAATTTACTTCAGTGCAACAAGATATATACAGCATACACATACAAATAAGACTCTAGGTACTGTAGATAATGAAACAAACATGGAAAAGTAAACATTAATAGGCATGCCCATTTAAAAAAAATAAATGAACACCTAATATGCATTGATAGACTTAATTTAAAAACGATATTTCAGCACTCACATCGTGCCTATTCAAATCAAAAACCTCCCTATTCGTCTTTTTGAAGACTGATAGCTATAAATTGTTATTAATCCTGTATAGGACATTAGGTAAGATATGCTTTTAGCTGGAATATAGATCCATTAGTGTGGAACTACATGGGAGGCAGAGAGTGGAAAAAACCTTAAAAGGTTTTCCCATTGCATCAGTTAGCCTATTTGTCAGAGACTAGAGAGAGAAAAGACAGCATCATGAACAAACAAGACAGCAGTAAGCCATACTGTAGGCAAAACTCAGACTAGGTAAGTCGTATTCTTTAGATTTTTTCACCACTGTCCACACGACCCTTGTTCCATGTTGGTGCCGTGGCCTGGTGGCCTGCTTCTCCCACCTGACACAATGAAGACGGATGAGCTGCTCTGAGATGTGCTCTATGTGCTCTGTTTTGTCTGATTTTTCTCTCTAGGGGGTTTCTTCTGGCTGTCACACACCTGCATGGACTACATTAAAAATATGTCAGTTTCTGTACCCTCTGTGCAGTCATATTTTACAGTGCCCATTGGGATGTGAGGGGAAAAAAATACCACCAAGAGCACTGTCAACAGAATTGTATATTAGCCAGTTACACACATAATTGGTATCTATTATCATCGTGCCCATTTGTTTGTGTGAATTGTGAACAAGTATCATTTCAATACATGCATGTGCAGGGGAAATTATATGGAAATTCTGTTTTACACTGGCTTGATCAAAGTCCATGTGTTATTAATGTCTTAGATAATCAACCTGTAATGTAGGCTATGCAATGAATAAATGTAAGTTATTGGTTTTGACTAATGAAGTGAGGATGTACTTCACACTGCAAGGAAGTTGTGGGGCACCAAGTATAGGATTTGATTCATGTGTTTGGCCTACTCCAAACCCATTGGGACTGACTACAGAGAGCCATTAGTTTTGTTGTCATTGCTAACTGCATCACACAGGAGACTTTGGTACATAGTGAGAATATTGCTTTTCCAATTTCACTCTCTTTTAGATATATGGACTCCTGATATACAATGAGTTCATTGATTTTCACTCAAACCTTAAAATAATCGGGAAAACTTGCCAGTGAGGACAAACTGAAAACAGAATGTATCAACAGTGTTTCATTTTCCCTCACAGCTCTTTCACGTCTGTCCACCGGTGGCTCATTCCACCCACTCAATCTCATCACTTGTCAAGACATTTTGCTGACTGCAGTGGTCCAGGTAATAACAAGTGTTGGGTGATGCAGTTAATAACATCAAGTGGACTTGAGAATTTCTGCCACCCCCTTCTCATACTTATAGAAAATCAATGTCTATGATAATGAAAACCTATTGCCACTCCTAGTGCATTCTGTTCAGAGCTGAACAAATGAACTGACCCAGTGTCAAAGATATAAGTGATTCTTTGTGACACTTGAACGAATTAAACCACTCTCTCACTGTTTACTGAAGCACTGAAAAACAAGGGCAATCATACATTCAGTGATAACAAATGAACAAACGGCTGATGTTAATTTATTTTCAAAAATGTCAGTTTCCAAAAATAAAATAAATAAATAATAAATAAACAAAGAAAGAAAAACGTATTATCAATTTTACGTGAGGTTGCAAGTGAAAAAGAAAAACCTACACACAAAAATTTAATAACAGCGTTGAAGATTTGAACTTCCTCGTCACGTAAAGCAACAAGTTTCACAGGCTCTTGAACAGAAAAATCTTGGTAACAAATATCATGACATAAAACTGGAATAAAATCACTATCCGAGTGAAAATTAGAGATGGCAGTACTCCCTGACTGGCCTATAATAGGGTTTTTATGTGCCGCAACATAAAAAAGAAACGTAGTGATCTGTGAAAAAGGGAAGAAAAATTACAAAGCGCCTCCAAGGGCCTGTCTCGTTATTATTAGTTTTAGATGAAAAACACAAACGCTACCCAAGAGGCAGCAGAATGCAGCAGGCAGGCGTTGTCTGACATTTGAAGGGGTGGCGGATTGGGAGTGGGAGAAGTAGCAGCAGGAAAAGTAACAAAACTAAGCTCGATGAAAGAAGTTGGCAAATCATGTCTGCAGCAACATTATCTTGCTACATCACACAACTGACTGGCCTAATGAACAACATTTCTCCTGAACGCAGTGCTTACATTTTATAAATCATATTGTAAGATGGAAGATGGATATTACTTCTATCTATCTATGGTCCTGAGAAAGCAGCTGAACTCTCCAAATGCACTACGCTGAGACTGTATGCTAAGCATAAGGAAGGAGGCTGAGGTCTAGTGAGTGTCAGAGCCACTATCCAGGATAAGACACATGTGTACATCAGGAAGATGACCCTGACTGATGATGTGTTTAGTGAATACCTCAGCCAGCAGAAACCCGAGGAGGAAGAGGAGCAAGAACATGAACCATCATGGAAAGACAAACCCCTGCACAGTATGTATCACAGCAGATAGAGGAAGTAGCTGACATTCGAAAAATTCTACATGTGGCCGGACAAAGCTGGACTGCTGGGCCTGGGATTTGTTAAAGAAAGAGTGTGTACTTATTTAGCAGAGTTTCACAAATGACTAGATGCATATTTATTAAGCAAATGAGCATTACTGTTACTATTAACAAACAGAAATACACTGTTTGTTTTACTGTATTCAGTAAAACAGCACACAATTCAGTTTCAGATACACAGATCCCAGACAGGTTGTTATGCTGAGCACTGTGCAGTGGCAGAGCTCTGCCTGCATGCTAAGTGGTCAACTTTGTATGCAGATATTGTTTCAGAAGAATATCAGACAAACATAAGAGGCAAAGACATAACAACTTAATCCTACTTTTTTGTGCAAGACTGAGAGCAATCCTCAGCTCATCTACAAGTGTCAATCATGCCATTATAAGTTACAACACAACAGTGTTGGTACCAAGTGCTGAATGTCAGTCATTTTTAGAAAGAAAAAATACAGCAAGGCAAGTAGAGATTTGTTTTAGTGACTAGGTTATAAATATTTCTAATCCCAGACAGAAAAATATGTGAGAATCAATAATTTGCATTCCTAACACCTGCTGTTTGTCTTTAAAGTGGTAATGCAGAACAGAAGAGAAAGTGGAAGCATTAGAGAAACTGATTTGATAAATATACCAATGTGTTAAATTTAAGAAATATGTTATAAGGGAAAGAGGTTCAAGTTCAAAGAACATCAATAATATCCTTCAGTTTAATAGATAATATATAAATTGTACTAATCTCCCATAGGCAAAGCAAATGCATGTATTTCATGTCCACAAACTCTTTTGACCATTTAAGCACAAACAACAAAGCAACAAGGTTCATGGTTATCACATGGAAGTTGTACTCCTAATTCATTAAGTCTATTAAAGAATCTTGGTTCAACTTTGTTTGCAAAATGCTTAACTGTTCTGTTAAGGGCAGAGATAAAATTTCATTTTAGCTAATTATACTCCCCTGAAATACAAGGTATAGTCAGTGGGATTATGTTCCCATGGAGAGATGGTGCAGAACACTGAGGCGAGTTGTAGATAGATCAAAAAAGGCAAGAGGGAAATAGAAAGTAAATGTTAGGTTACTGAAGAAGTGGTTCCATACAGAGTCCTGGGGGAATCTCATCATCTCAAACACTGAGGCACAGCAGAGTCAGTTGTGTGCCCGTATGCAGGAAGTGTACAGCAAGTATCACATGTAGTGTACTGTATACAGTATGAAACATGGACAACAGCACATTTAACTGATCATCACAGTTTTTTTCTAATTGAGTTTTTCTTGAAAATACATTTCAAATACTGTGAAGGTCAACAAATGTCTCACAGTTTTTTGGGCAGCCTGTAACTGTTGAAGTTAGAACAACTGATTGATCATGAATCCATGGTATATCCAGCCGCTTATTTCTCTTCTTACAACTAAATCTAATCTATCTCTGAAATAATGTTCTTCAAGCTCTGACTTGTGTATTTTCTAGGAAGGCTTTGGATGAACATCAGCCTGGTTTCCATGAGAATTTAACTAATGACACACTGTTCCCATTTTTAGAAAACTGCCTATAAAGTCATTGTCCTACAAAACAAATGTGTATAAACTTTTTGCTCTTCCACAATTATAGCATCAAGAGGCAGCCCAGGAATGCTGAAACTTGAAAGCTAATCCACACTGGCCTGTAATTCTTAATTCCGCTCCCATATTTCCCCTTTACTTTTGCCATTTTAGTCACTTAATTGGTTTGTAGTAATGATTTCCCTAACACTGCTCCAAGCTGCTCTTTTTCTATTAACAATGGATAACATGACTATGTATTAAGAAAGGGGTCACATGTAGTGATGAACCCACATACTTACCATTTTTCCCTGTCTTTACAGAGAATTTGAGCAGTTTTCAGCCACGGCTGCCTAATAACTGTAATGACTATCTGTTTTTAATGAAAAACATGCTGTACACTCGCTGCTACAAATGGCATGGAATATAGTGGAGTATTTAACATCTAAAATGCAAAATATTTCCCTCAGCAAGAGAGACACCAAAATAAAGTGAATATTGAAATTACATATCCCAGGTATCAGCAGACACACAAGCCCATATGAATGCTAATTTTGTTCCTTGTGTAAATAGGCAACTGTTTGCCAGCACATTTATCCTTCCAACTAAGGTACTATGTCTCTGTTACATTTCCAAATTGTTCCAGTGTAGCAAAGTGTTTCCTGCCTGCCAGTTAGATGCTACTTTGTTTTCTTTTCTTTTCTTCAGAGAGTCCTTAGTTCAACTACTACAGCAAATAGCTTTCAAGGCACAGGGTGCATCTCTTCTTACCTCAAACGTGTGTACATGGATTCACCTTCATTCAAAAACACATACCACAACTCCAACATTCAAAATACCTACATACCAATAAATTTTCATCTTTCAAGTTCAAGAAGATAGTTGCATCAGCCATATTTGAAATGCTCATCTTTGAAAAGTTACTGAATTTGAACCCCTACACAGCACTGGGACTGTTCTTATTCACCTGCTTTGAATATTCCTGCTATGAATTGTGTCAGCCCTTTCAGTGGCTTTTACCATCAGAACTGTTGCGGGTTACTTCACCTCCTAGTTGGCTCAGTATGCTGTTATCATGTGCTAGTTGTTCTTTGTCCTTTTTAAAGTAATAAATATGAAACATAACAGGTTTTGGCACAAAACAGCTTGATTAGTTTAGTTAAAAAATGTTTTAGTTAAGAAATGGTTCAAAATAAAATAACTACTTACTAAAACGACAACATTGACTATTGGTGTGAAATGGGAAACAAACAGCTGTCTCCACTTTGAATATATTTACACCAACTCCACCTGCCTCCATGTGCAGATTTTATCATATTTTATGCCTCACCAACATGTGACTTTTGCTCTGGTCAAGCTGTCCTCCCATACTTTTCATGGGAGGACAGCATTGATGATATGCACCATCTGGATTTGCTGATCAGTGCAGCTTCGCTTTTCTGAAGCATAATTATCCCAGTAGTGACAACTGTAACAGTCATTAAACGCAGTACATTTGAAGTAGGTGCCTTGTCAAATTTACTCCATTAAATTTAAGATTTAAGCTCAGCATTTAATACTGAGCCCTTTACTTTCTTGTGGCATACAGAAGTGTGTGAATAATGAATGTGTCTGATGTGAGCCTTTAGGACTGTTGCAGTTTTACCTTTAAACAGAAATCTATCTGTTTTATTTGTTTTTATTGCTTATTGTGGGTGTAGTGGCATGCATTGCTGTTTGCCAGTGTCTTTTTCTCCAGTATCTGAGATAAACTTTGATTCATCAAAATAAATAGAAACTAAGCTACATTCAAAGAACCAAGAATCAACAACATCGCATAACTCCCTGCTTTGGCACTGAATGTTGTTATTGGACCAAAGTCATGTACTGCAGAATTGCCCATTATGAATATTATTCCCTGCGAGGCTGGACTGGTTTTTCTGTAGCAGTGGATTTGTGTGTCTTTTAGTGAAGAAGAAAGCAGGCAGCCAAATACAAACTGCAAGTCCCAACTCTATTGTAATACTGTGAGGAATTGAGTTGTGCCAAAGTGAGCTAAAAATGAACTCATGCTCATCTTGTTTTTGTGCCATAGTGTTTTAGTGTGGCTGGAGCTCCCCAAAAGATGGGGGAGAAAGGCCATGAAAAGAGAAGGAGTCATGAAAATAAAGAAATGAAACATTATAACCATGAGAGACTTCAGTAGCCAATTGATCATACACATTATGACTCAGCTGTAGTCCTAAACACACCACAAAATGATGAATAACAATACCACATGTCCCTAAGTTACCTGTTGAGCCAGAGTTTTGTACAAACTCAGCCAATACTCCCATGCTTCTACAGATTAAAAGCTATACATGTTTAATTCATGCAGAAACAGTCGTTAATGTTAAGATGTGTTGCATTAAATGCTTTTGGCTGGCCTTCATGAATCATGTTAGCTACAAATGTTTGTATGTTCTGTAGTATTTCCTTACACTAAAAACATAGTGAAGGAAAAAGGAGGAGTCACAGCAACACATAGGCTACTGCAGAAGCATGAAGTGCACCGTCACACACGTTTGACAACTTTGTTGACAAATTACATGTAAAATATTATCTAGGACCAAAAACTAGCAGATAAAAGAGCAAAACTTGAGATTGCATTATGTTTTGTTACATACGTTATAAAACTACAGGTATATTCTGGGTCAAGTGCTGTTTGTTGTTTGTAATGTTAAGAATACAGTTTTTGTGTGGAGCCAATAATAGGCAAAAATAATCTGTACAAGTTCCTGACATTGATACGAAAATATAGTTAAATAGAATTTGCTGTGTGAACCTGTTAAAAATTCTTCCATGCTATACTGGGATTATAGCATTTAAAAAAAGAAAGAAAAAAGATTAATTTAGAGAACACAAATCCAAACTTTTACACTTTGTTTCATAAATCCCTTGTATAATATCTGCTGTCAACCATGACATTTGATTCAAAGGATCACTCCAGAATTTGGTATCGAACTTCTATAAAATTGAAGGATTTACAAGAAATGAAATAGCCGAAATCTTTACAAACAAGGCTGTATGCTGGCTTATAATTAAACTGGTTATGATCACAATTTTTATAACAGTTTATCAAAAGGACAATGTGACAAACTTGTGATGAACTTACACAGGATTTCATTCGAATCTGAAGCATACCTCAGCTTTACAAGCCTTTGATAACAATTTTCAGGTCATTGTTTAGATTTTTGTTGCCTGTAACATTGCTGTTTTGGTTTGCTGTCTTTACAGTATATTATATTTTTTTCCTCTAACCCCAAATATCCCCAATGGCATCATTATTATTGTCAAATGTCAGCTCATACAGCTACGAAAATCATTGTATAACTTTTTTTCAATGGCTTAGTAGTTGCAGTAAATAATAATAATAAAAGCTGGAAAATCATCTACGTGACTACTTGAGACTACTTTTGTTGAGCTACACATTATTCCATCAACCCCATGGTTCTTGTCTGCTATCAGCCATTATATTTGGATTAATACCATGGGGCAATTTAGTTGTGTAAACTGGACAGATGAGACCGTGTTCACAATCTTTTTCGGCGTGGGTGAGCAGAACAGTATTGATTTTGCCTCTGCAGGTGGATTAAGAAACACATTTGCCTTTCTCAAGAGAGTGGTCCAGGGATGATCAGAGTAAATATGAAATACTTGTACGTGTGTGTGCACGTGTGTGTATGAGAGAGAGACAGATAGAGTGAGATAGATTGCTTGCTGAAAGTCTGGCTGTGACATTTGGCAGTTTTCTGTCTGACATTTCAGCAGCCAAACAAACAAGGTCCAGTCTGTTAAGAGCAACAGAGCAGCATGTAGGAATGCTTGACTTAATATCAGTTGCAGATGTTTACAGTGTAAACAGGTTTAATTAAGTATTTTACACTTCTGCCAAATGGATTATTTTATTGGATTGCTAACTGAATGTTGCTGAACTCAAGTGTCAGTAGATATTTGATGGAACGTACTACACGCGAGGGCAGAAACAATACTCTTTGTCTTATTTCGCCTGATTCTTATTGAAATTCTTATATTACATTATTTCTTTCCTCACTTTCATCATCTTATCTTGTATGTTTACTACCTCACTGCATTCACTTTGCTTTCCATTAAAATGTCTCGTACACTTGTATTATAATTATATCCATGACATGTAAATGAAACGCAAGGTTGGCATATTATGTAATCCACAGGCAAGAGAATAGTTTAATAAAATCTAAGAACATTGTGCAATGAATGAAAATAACATTTTAAAAAAGATGGGTTAGAGGTTATAATCTGTAGCTGTGCCAATAGAAATACATTTTGTTACAAAACATCCGTCCTTTTTCAAATGTCATATAGACTACATAGTGAACTTGTCACAGTCCAGATAAGTTCTAGTTGTCAGCCTGTATTTTCCTGTTTCTCTAATGCTGTCTTCTTACCAGCTCCCAATCCCAGAGAAAAAGGCCCCTTTCTACCTGTGATCTCCCAGTGCTGACACTATCTGCTCAGTGTCTTTGCTGATGCCATGTAAAATGACAGCCTCTACTCCTCTGTTCCACTACCAGATAACAGTGCAGGGGGTTCATAAAGCAAAAAACACCAAATCACATTCTGCTAATACCCTTAGTGGTGACAGCCTCCATCTTAGTTCACTTAAAATCCACTGCAGCAGAAATACTAAGAGTTGTCCCACTCTAGTGGTTCTGCAAGTTCACTAGAACAATTCTTTTGTTGAGTTTGCATTGAGGTGAGAAAATGCCAAAGAAAGCATCAAAGCTGAAATAAGATACAAGAAGGTTGTATAAGATATGACAGTCATGTCAAAATAGCAACTTTTGAATTATAATTTTTTTTACTAGTTAAAGTAGTTTTGGCTGTAGATATGTGGGTGAGTACCTCAGAGTACCTCTGATGCAGAGTTTCTAGGTACAGCTACAGTATCCTCATGTTGGAATGAGCTAGGGCATCAAATCAGGATTTCTACAAAACATGCTGGAGTGAATATAAATTCTCGTTGGTTTGGGATATTATCAGGATTGCCAAGGAAAAAGGGTGTCTGGAATCTTGTTGCTGCCATTGTGATGCAGAAAGAGTAAGCAGTGGAAATGTATTGGAATTGGATGCTATAGGCTTAACCAATTTTGTAAATTTTTCCTTTCTTACCTGTGATCGGATATTTTTCTATTTGTACACTGAACCAGTCAGGATAATTTTGTACTCTTCCTGTTCAAGCTTGGTCATCAAAGTTGACCCACAGTGGCAGTGTTTCGTCTTACTCATCAACAATAGCACCAGCCGGCTGGCTGTGGCAAGATTCCAGCAGCAGTGAGATGACATCCAGTAATCTCATGTGGTGTGGTGTGCTCTGATGACAGTGGGGCGGTGTGACAGCAACTCCACTGCCCCCTGCCTTGTGAAAGTCCCACCAGTCCGACTCCCCCATCTGGAGGACAACAAAGACCCTGCTCGGTGACCTTGTCTTTGTTCTCCAGCAAGGTAGTGGAATACTTCTTGGCTGACTGTAACGATTCTTTCTTCCATGAAGAAGGCCATCAACAGTAGTAGTACTTTACGTCCTTGTTATACTTCAGGAATTTCCTGAAAATAAAGAAACACAGTAAAACACAATGATAATATTGATTTGACTATTTTCAAATAAATACCCTCATTTGTGTCTTTCCCATTAACACAGCGGGTAGAGAAGACAGTGTGTAAATACATGCAAAGCCCTCAGTCTAAACATAGGCTTGCCTGCTGTCATTGCAAAAGCATTTCAAGCTTACATTTTGGCAGGCAAGGGACTTCCCTGTTGGTATCAACAGGCTACATTGGTAGAACATGAGGAGAACATATGTGCAGCATTGAGTAGACCTGCATTTGCTGGCATACTATTCTCCCACATTGTACTTTGCACTAAGGATGGGTGGGAAATGGAAATTTTCTACTAGCTATCTGGTGTTATGCTTAGGTCTCTCTCCAGATTTGGTTAGGACTCAGTAGGCACCAGTGCGTGAGAGAAATATTTTGCAAGGACACAGACAGTCCTGGTGCTTTAAGATCTGCATGTGTTGGCTGTGCTGTGTCTCACCTTCTGTTAAGTAGGTAGTCTGGTTGAATGTGCCATTTTTTGTCGCACTAGCATATTCAAATCCCATATATACAGTATTTTGAATGAGTTGGTTGCTACCCTTGTGTGAAAAACTGAATGCAGGTTTGTAGCTGTTGTTGTGTCCTGACAACAAACCTATTCCATAGCACCTCATGAACTTCAGAATACATAATTTCCCAAGAAGCTCTGTTTTATTAGTGAAAGGTCTTAACTGATGGATGGTTTGCCATGACACTTGATACAGACATTTGTATCCCTGGATGACTTTTAGATATAATTGTATAAAGACTTATCTTAGCTTAGGGCAGCACAACGGTGCAGCGGGGTTAGCACTGTTGCCTCACAGCAGGAGTTTGCATGTTCTACCCATGTCTTTGTGGGTTCTATATATCTATGGATACTATACTACTATACTATGGCTTCCTCCCACCATCCAAAGACATCCAGCTAGATTAACTGGTGACTCTAAATTGCCCACAGGTGTAGATGGTTGTCTGTAGCTATATGTCAGCCCTGTGATAGACTTGCAACCTGTCCAGGGTGTACCGTGCCTCTTGCTGGCTGGCTGGAAGGATTATACTCTTTGTAGAGTTAACCCATATACTTCCATCAGTAGAGTACAATGCCCATAATTGTTTCAAGAGTTTTGTCACTGTGTTTATTAGAAGATTTACCTTCTGTGACATTTCTATGCATTTCATGGACTTTCCTTTTAATCACTCTGTCATTGGTGACACACCATTGAATATGTATGAATAGCTGCACTGAAAAGAAAGACTCACTGACAATAGACTGTAGATTACAGTCAGTTCCTCAACTGAACGTGTGCAGTGGGGATGTCAAAACACACAAACGGATGAAAAAAAACACACGGAAAAACCAAACACAAACAAACACGCACCCAGACACAAACAACACTGCAAAAGCTGTCATCTTCATACAATGAGGGATTCTGCAGGCTGTTCATACTGGTGCAAACTTCTCAAGACATTAATGAGTAAAATGTTAGCTCATGTTGGGTGGATGGATTTTCACACTAGGAAAATTCTGCTAGAGAGCTTTCACACAGAGACATTGTTTTATGATTAACACATCTAAAGAAACACACAAACACACACACACTTAGAAATAAACACAGATTTAGAGAACACTTCATATAGTTGGAAGTTGCGTACTGCAGGCACGGGGCTCTGTGTGTCTGCTGCTCTGTATTCAGTGGCCGCCTATGGTTTGGATATAACTCATTTCTGAAAGCAAAAGCCGGAAACCCCACTGCGTCTCCTATTGGCTTAGACTTTTGTTTTGTTTTTCTGCTGCTCTAATATTGCTTTCCCTGCTTGCTCACTTGAGAACAATCTGCTTGAATTTACTGTAGGTGTAATGTCATTCCCCAGGAAAATTGACCTCTCTGTCATAGCTTCTCATGCCATCTCCATTCCTGCTGCTAATGACAACAATGACTGAAATACAATTTTAAGCTGAAATGTCTTAATGAGAGATGGTAATAATAATAAGAATAATAAGAATAATAAGAATGACATACTTTATTACTTTTTTGATCTTCTTGGACAGCTGCAGTAGATAACAGCCCTATTGTGTGGTTTTGGTGTCTTGTCCAAGAACAGCTCGACATGTGGTCAGGAGGAACCGGTAGTCGAACCACCGAACCATGGGTTCATAGACGACTGCTCTATCAACTGTTATCTGTTATTTGTAAATTGTCAGAACTTACAGAGCACTTTTCTACCTTGTCAGTACCCATTACCCTAACAATGTTCAGTTTCATTCAAACACACACACACCCCAATGACAACAGTGCTGGCCTGACACACCAAGAGCAACCTGGGGATCACTGTCTTGGGCCAACATCATAGGACACTTTGACACATGGGCAAGGAAATGGGGGTCAAACCCTGCGGTTGGTGAATAACCCCTCTACTGCATGAGTGTAGCTTGAAGAGGAAGGATTATTCTCAGGATGTGTCTTGACTGAGCTCTTGCTTATGCTTGAGAACAAAGATGTTTTCCACTGAGAGTTAAGCATAAGACTATCACTATATTTGGATGATGAAAAAAGCACACACCAACTGTGCAAAATTGGGGTGAGGAAGACCCATGGAGGGAACACCATCTGTGGTAAGTTGACTGTGTTTTAAGAAAACACTGAGTCCTCTTCTGCTATTTACCCCTGCTCGCAAAGATTCTCAGAGGTTATCCCAAAAAATATTGCTCAGTAGCAGCTGAACCTGTTTTAAGTTCTTGAAGATGTTTCACCTTCCATCTAGAAGGCTTCATCAGTGCTGACTGACTGGCAAGAGCAGCAGGCTTATAAACCCTGTGGAGTCATCGAGTTGTTAGCACTTGATGGTCACCTATGGGTTGTTGTTCCACCTGGCTTTCATGTGTATCACTGTGACCACCTGATACACAGTGTGATCTCCTGGGTTGTGATGAAAGAACTGCACTATAAGTGGATGATAGATTATGCCTTAGGCCACCTACTCAGTTTTAGGAGGTGGTTCATTAGTGTCCTTCAGCAGCAGAAAACTCAAACTCCAAGAAACATACAGTTGGTAGGTTTATTTTTAAAAGGCACAGAATTGTTATGTATGTAAATTGTAAGTAGATACAATTTACATATCAAGTCACTAGGTCAGCATTAACATAATGACTTCAGGATGAGAATAATGAATAGTAACTTCCTTGTGTAACACCCTTGTGGACAACCACATATGGAAATCCCATATTATATGCTGACTAAGATACAGGACACCAATGGAAATACTCATAACTTGGAGCCCAGAGATCTATAACGACCTTTGGTTACCATACGTCTGATGTGAAAAGAGCTGCAGGGCCATGCAATGTAAAATGGTCCACTCCATTAATATCACAGGAGCTGTAAAGCTGTCACTGCCACTCCATGCTCTTCCCACATAAAGCTGATTTGTGATGGCTCCAATCCGCCAGCCCTCAGTCTCCCTAATGATGGCGGGATCCATCACACTCATTTAATCAGAGCTGAAAGGAAAGCAAAGAAGATGGATGAGGCCATTGTGTGCCTCAATAGGTACTTTATAAAGTCGCTCTCGTACTATATTCCACACTGCCAAAAATCTAGATGATAATATAATCAGTAATTTAGTGCAGTTGGAGTTGTTTCTTTTTTCTTTTCTTTCATCACCCGCTTGAACTGCTGGTGCTAATGGGGACATAGCACAAACAACTTAAATTCCTGAATTCCATTTGACAGAATGTCCATTCTTCCAAGAGCAGTTAAGGCCATGGAGCAAAGGAAATAGACAAAAACAGAGAGACGGAGAATGTGATTGATGAACCAACAAATTCCCAAACTTTACGTAACTTTTTCATTGCTAAAATCCAAAATAAACCAAATGGCCATTGCAAAAATGTTTATTTTGATTGTTTTATGATATTGCATTCTTTATCATCAGGGCAACATTGTCTGCCAGTGCCTTTCAAAAACCATATGAACCTATTGCCACTAAGTTTAGTTTGCCAGCAAGTTTAAGTATCTAAGACATTTTTTTCCAAGGAACGTATGCAAAGCATGGTTTCTGGCAATAAAGTCAGATGTGAAAGATGTTCCTTGCAGAGAAACCTAAAAAGTAAAATATGTTTTCAAGTATTCAAACACTTGAAATTAAATGGCTTCTGGATGGTCAACTGGGATAAATAGTTTGATGGACAAACAAAAACACAACGACAAACAAAAGAAAAGGAAGAAATCAAACAAATCACTAACAGCACACATTACAGTTTATGTATAATGCATGTGTAGTGGCTTCTTTTTGAGTGTACATTACTGAGAAAGTCTCTCTAACCAACATCACTGTTCTTTAGCCACATCAAATTTGATAGTGGTTTACAGTTAGTGTGCATGCCAGCTGAGTACCAGAGTGGGCAGATGCTGTGAGGTCATGGACTTGTGCCCCCATAGGACCTGGGAGTTCACTGTGCAGTCAGCGGTGCAGGATGAGAAAGTTAGTGGAGAGAGTGGAACTGATGTAAAGAAGTATGGAAATAAGCCTGTAATTCTCCATCTGCAAGAAAGTCTGTTCACAACTGGACATGAATAATATTGGGACCTGTCCTTGCACTCAATGGTGAAGTAGAAATGGACAGTAAAATGGAAATAAAGATAAAGTAGACCCCAAAAACAACTGATGATCCATAATTAAAAGAATGGTTTAAGGTTATGTGTCAATATTTTGCCTAATACAGTTTTTACTGTTTCTTTCTTCTGTTTTTGGTTCTCATTTCAGAGGCTGCAATTGGCTTTTACTGTACCTGTTCATGACTTCAGCCAATTGCACATCCTTACATCTGCAATTCAGCAGAATGTTGATAGCGTTATTCCTTTGCCTAAAGCTACTGAACCGCATCCATCTGTATACAGCATGCCACTAAACCATCTGTTAGTGTATACTTGGGGGTAGGTTGATATATTGGGAAAACAAATGGGTGGGCAAAGATGTGGGTGGACAGTAGGAAAAGGAAGAAGGGTGTAAGGGTTTTAGAAGTGTGCAAGCAGCCAAACAAATAGCTGACTCTGTATTCCTGCAGGCAAAATGAGGTTACTTCTTCAGTAAAGCTGCCCAATAAACTCTGCAATGAGGTTAGGGTCATAGCAAGACAGGACTCAGAGCTTATCACTTTATGTATGTGTGACTGCGTGTGTGTGTGAGCATACATTAGTGTGTGTGCGTTTAACTCTGATGTACTGTGATGATAAGAAGGTAGACAAACAGAGAGGAAGGGGGAGTGGAGAAGCAGAATATGAAAGAGGGGGAAAATAGGAGACACACACAGAGTCAGACACCTACTGTACCTTCAGTGTTTGAGAGAGCTTAGCCACGTGGGACAGCCAATGCCACCATATTAGATTTTCTGCCTTATTGCCTCAGCCAAACTCTCTCCTCTCAGGTCATTTTCCTGTATAAGGGGACGCACATTACTTCAATCTCTCAAAACCTCCCAAATATGTTGAATCAAAGCCAAGGCTTTAATATCAGCTGGCTAACCTCTTAAGATTCAACCCAGGTTAATCCAATTCACACAACGGCAGCAGCAAACATGTCAATATTGAAAATATTAACTGCAGTAATACATGTGGGTATATGCTATTTCAACAGGGACGGGTCCTGAGAGACCAGGAGGGTTCATCTTAATAAGGAGCTGCATCAGCAGCCACATCAGTGCTCATTTATTAAATAAATGAGCACTGATTTTTCTGGTTTCTCTGCCTTGTGTTGCCACAGAAACTTCTTTCACCCTTTATTATTTGGTCATGAAGTAGACAAAGGCTATGCAAATAATGAGGGAGGGAAGAGCTAATCTCCAAATGAGACTGATGAGACATCAATGGCTTAAGAAAAGGAGCAGAAAATTAGTAAAAAATCAAAATGAATACGACAAGAGCAACATTTTCTTTCAAAAATCAATTTATGTTTTTCCTTTTCTACCTCTATCTACCCTACCTGAATAATTAATAAAGCATAATTAACGTAGACACACCCCTTGCAAATATAAACATGACATACCCAAACACCTCCACACAAATACTGATCCTCCTCAAGCCTTTACCAGTCAGTTTAAGTTGTAGATAAAAATGACAAATTGGGCTCAGAATGTGAAAAATATATCTTATAGCACCGCATCCAAATCTGTCAAAAAACAATACAAAACAAATCATTTCTTCACAAATACACAGTAAACTTAGTAGGATAAAGCACACTTATCATATATTCAAACACAACTTATGCAGATGATCTTCGACACCACAGTCACAGCAATGCAGCATAAATGGTTTAGAGGAAATTATAGAGATGAACTCCTGACATTCAACAGCATGATACATATGGAGAGAGGGACCTGAAGGTGATTGTTGATGCCTGGATACAAATGAGAAAATGATGAGCACATACCATATGACTCATCCATCATACATTTCTGTGACATGGCACGCCATGTGCTGGTGTGCCAGGGTCTTTGTTATTTTCCTGATGCACTTTTATACATTGAGCTTCACATACTCATTTTTAATATCACACATGACGTGATCCATGAATCAGGTTTTGCAGAAGCCTCAGCAACTTACCTGGGACCAACCAGCAAGACTTGTCAGATTTGCCGCAGTATGCCTCTCTCGAAAGAGGACTCTACATTGTGTTTATTCTGTTTGAAGTCCATATGGCAAATATGTACCTGAATGAACTCAGCCATTTGCATTTTCTTAAAAACAGAGAACATCAACAAGTTATTCTAGCTACAGCATAGACAGTAAAGAACTGGCTGAACTCTGCATGGCATGATATGCAGAGAAGCTGAAGGGACAAAGGAAGAGTATAAAAGAGTGAAAGACGTTTCTGTGGCAAATTAAATAGAGATAAGTGCTCTCTGAAAACAGAAAAGAAAAGAGGTGTTTGCCAGAAACTGTTAAGTCATTTCTGGGTCATGCAGAGAGAAGAAAAACAAGATGAGACTGCTAGTGAAGCTGTATCAGCTCTATTATTATCAGGCCAGGACCAGTAACAAGCTTTTCCTTCATAAATGGACAAATGGCAATGTCAGTGAAGTCTGAGTCATGGATGGAGTTTTCAGAAGAATAGAAACTTTAAACCTTAACGACTTGAGATTTCTGTTTTAATGGGGAAAGATGAAATTATGGAATTTAATTCTCTCTGCTACATTTAAAATCTACTAGCCTTAATCTTGGTGCAGTGCAGAGAGCTGCCCACAAGTCACGTCCTGTAATTCTTATGGCAGTTGTGATGTAAGAAAGTGTAATAAAATTGCTTAGCATCCTCAACAAAGGCAATAATATTTTTTAGCACTGAGAGATTATTTCATTGACCCTTACCTCAAGTGCAGCAAAAATCTGTTTCTTAGGGTATTTATAAAAAAGTAATATACGTAAAATGATATATATATTTTTTACGATACATTGTCATTAAAAACTCTTCTAAATTCTAAATGAGCTTTTAATCAAATGTAAATATTCACTCTTCTTTGACACAACTCACTGCCTCAATAACGGAGGTACCACACCATGCCTTGTATTACAATACTGTGTACTGCAAACTTCAAAAAGGAAGCAGATTGTTAATATTTAATCATGTTAAATGCTGATTGATCTGATCTGATTGAACTGTAACTGACATATTATAACTCATTGCAGTCATTTTGGTAAGTGTTTGGTAACCCTAACCTTTACATGAATTAAAGCCAACCTAGTAAATTTATCATGAGTTTATGGATTCATTACTGAATAAATATATTTCTCATGAATTATGGATGAAGGGTTACATGAAGAAATAGCACTGGATGTTTTTCACATATAAAAAATGTGAGAATTTGCCGTTAAGGTTTGAGTTACAGTGTGTGCATGTGTAAGATACCTCTGGATAGTAGAGCATAATTTGTGTATCAAATGCACAAATTATTATCTAATGCAACTATTGTAGATATTTTTATGTCCAGACGTTCAGTCTTCCATATGAAGCTCAAGAGGTGCCTTCATGAAAACTGAATGACGATTGCATCCAGTTAATGGGTTAAATGTGAAATGGAAATCAATAACCGATTATGCATGTCTGACTAGTAACAGTATGTTATTGTTCCCAGAATAAGGAGAAATATAACCATAGTGTGCATTATAATCAAAAAATTCACATGAAGTCAACACATGAAGCACTTTCCTCTGAAGTCTGCACGGTGAACAGCAACAGCAGTGTCAGCATGACTCTGAATTTCATGGACACCACCTGCTGTGTCAGACTGGACACATTTTCTACACTGAAATGCAGAAAAGTGTTGAAAGATGATGCTTTAAAGAGTTCCTGTAACCCAAACAAAAATGTGTATGCTTTAACAACTCTATATGACATCAACTTCTAAAAACTATTTTTGTCTTTACATTTTTGTCATTTATGGGACTGTACTTATGGGTGTCACCAGTCTCTTATATAGATTCTGCTTCTGCTGACTTTGAATATGTGCAGCACTTACAGGGTATACACTGAAGTGAAAAATGTGTCCACTGTTAAAATGGGATGGCTAATGAATGTCCCTAGGTTCTAGGACTATCAAAATGGGGAAACTTTCAATATTTTTTCAGCATTAGTTAGTAAGTAGTAACTAACTACATAAATAGAGACAATATTTTATTTATTTAATTGTATGTGAGGGTTGCCTCATCTGATTGCACCACATTAAGGATTGACACATTCCAAAATAATAGCCACAGATAATAATAATAAGTTATGGTATTCAATTAAAAGCTGAAAGAGTAAGACAAAATTCTAATTATAACATTCAAATATAGTAAGACCAGTGTGTGTGTCCATGTGCATCCTAATGTGTGTATGTACATCCATATTTTGCATTTTGTATGACGTTTTCAGTATATTTGTTAATCACACTGCTCCTATAGAAAACCCCTCCCTGTTTTGGCATTTTTGCTTTCCTGTCTAAAAACTCAGCTGTTTTCAGTGAATCTGACCACGTTGTAAGTGTAGAGTCAGGTGGGACCTGAAAAGTCAGCCAATATAGGCTGCTGTATTCACAAGGGAGGATGACTATGCAAGGCTTTTGACCTGATATGACAGCTTCTATGACAGATATGATACCTGGATGGCAAAAAGAAACACTTGTGTAACTCAGTACCTTAAAAGACAAGCTGAAGGAATATGACTTTTTTCCAAACTTTTCTTTATATTTGCCTTTTTGAACAACTTGATCAAAATTTCTATTGCATAATGATAGAAATCAGGAAACATAAATAATAATGATGTAATGATGCAAAATTGAAAACAACATACAAGAGGAAAGCTGTCCAGAGAGTCATAAACAGTGCAAAGAAGGTCACTGCCTCTCTTCTGCCCTAAATGGACACTTCATACACATGTACGAGTTTTTGCAGTACAAAACATGAGCTATGTTCATAGACCTGCACCACCCTGGACACTCTCTGTTCAGGTGGAGGAACCTGAGGAACCACCTCGCCCTACAATGGAACTTATCTCCAATAGGGAGATAGTCCAGTTCAGTTGCATTGTAGGGCAGGGAATTGTAGGGTCAATTACCTCTACCTCTGCTTTACCACACACACACACACACAAACAAACAAACACACAGGCACGCACTTCTTTCTTCTGTCTGTCTATGTTAATTATGCTTTTCTTCAGGTTATATTGCTTTATGCTGGATCAACTTTGGGTGGTACTCTTCTTTTATCTGGGATATTGTGTATACTAGCTGCCTCTTTTGTAAACTATTATAAGAACATGACTTGACTTGAGAAGGAGTCTTAGCACTAGCTGATGGACAAGATGTTTAAGGTTTTCTGTCCCCCTTAACATGCTTGTAGATATCGCTGAGAGACTTGCAGAAATTGAGACTGTACATTTATTTGGATCATTGTTCATTAAATGGTTTGCATCTATGTCCCACTTAAGTGTTTTGAAGGTTTATTATGTTCAGTTATCAGCTCATTAACAAAGTGATGTTTTTTTTTTTAAATCTGAATAAGTTTAAAGCAAAAACATGACAAGGTCACAGCATTTTGCTGCATCACGAGGGCATCCTATTCAATGGACAATTTTATCCTTATGCTTTATCTCTTTATTAACACATATACAGCTCTGGAAAAAATTAAGAGACCACTGAAAAATTATCAGTTTCTCTGATTTTGCTATTTAAAGGTATATGTT